>CM066038.1:150857855-150987127 GCA_033557465.1 Ichthyophis bannanicus | reverse complement strand
CAGACATGTCAGCAAACACCAATGTTTGCAACTCAATTCACAAAGTACAGACGAGTCACCCACAGATCCACTATATCCATTGGCAACAATGCCCCCTATCTTTGTGTAGGGGTGTGTCAAAGGTTGAATGCTAAGTCGCTTACAATTCTGGAAACACATATGGGAAATATGCACGAGTGTCTCATGTAGCAGGGACCAAATAATATCATGGTGTGTAGATGTCATACCTTGAATCCAAATAGTGACAGCTATATTGCTGCTGATCTCCACAGCAGATAGCGGTCAATGTGTGCGTCATGTCATCTAAAAACCACCAATTGCCATGTATGTTTGTACACAAAAGCCAGGATGGCTGCATGCCATCACACTGTGTGTCATTGAGAATGTCCACGCATGGATAGCCGATAATGTGTACCTCAGAGCAAAACAACTCTCACATATGTCTGGTTTTCTTTGCCAAACATAAATACTCCCCTTCCCTGTCGGACTATCTATGCAATCTATGCTAATGTGGACTGTACATCCGACACTACTCACATACCAGCCTGTAGCTGAGGGCAAGATGCATATGTTGCGATTTTATCAGGGCAGGATATGCCATGTACTCCCTGAGGAATTGTGCACAAACATACGCCACCAACACATTCTTGTGCTCACTCCTGCCCACTGTAACGCACCCCTTGCTGATATGGGGTAGGTTATCCTCTGTATCTGCTGTACATATGGTAGCACTGTACGTAAGGTCAATTTGCCCAAACATGTAAATGTGGCCCTTTACTACCTCTCTGGATGGACAAATGCTCAGATCACCATCCTATAACCTGTCCATGTCATGGCTTTCTGGTTGCAGTATCAGTCAGAGGACACTGTGAGGGTGACATTACCACCCTTCACATATATTCCCTAATATCCGCAGAACTACTACTAAGCATCTGGTCTTGTGATTATGTATGTCCTGATGACGGCCATAATAACAAAGCAGAACACATAGACAGCTGACAGGAGTTGAAGAACAAAATGTACACCCACCAAAGGTTGAAACATATAAAATCAAACCACTGGACTAATGTCCCCAAACGTGGACTTGCTCTCACACTGTGAACATCTCACCATATGGCTAACACTGTTCTCCACCCATATCATCACAAACAAACATCATTTGTGTTCAAAAACAACAGGTGCTAACACAGGCAGCCACTAACTGTAAATCTAACCTTAAAAATCACACACAGTCGTATTGAGCAACCACCCACATCATCTGGCACCCAAATGCTGTTTTGTACTGGCCACATTGTTTGTGCCACACAATGCCTATATGTGAGTTGTGAATTATCACTAAAATACTAATGTGGTGTCGCATACAAAAGATATCCTGACATAAACTGTAACTGCTGTAAGCAGAACACACATAGGATGGAAAAGCTGTGTGGGTAGGTAATACGCACATGAGAAGATCTCTCCAATCAACCTCCGTCTGACTGCTGTGCCCTCCTGTGTGTCACCACTGGCACGTACAGGGGGGCACATTGGATCTTGCTCCAGATCCTCATTAATCTCTGCAGGGATATCGTGCCTGAGAGCAATGTTGTGCAGGATGCAACAGCTATGATTATCTCTGCAACAGTCTTTGGCTTATATTGTAAGGCCCCGCCTGACCTATCCAGACACCTGAAGCGACTTTTCAAACACGCCAAAGGTACGCTCGATGACTGAGCGGCTGGAGGCATGGGCCTCATTGTACCTCCGCTCTGCACGTGTCCGTGGCTGACGTACAGGGGTCAGCAGCCAGGGGCGACACCCATATCCTGCATCACCTTGGAAATAAAAAAAAATGTGGGTGTCAATATTCAACATAACGGACAGATGTTAAGATGTAGTAACCCTACCCAAAACAATTCTGACACAAACATATCACTGAACAATTAATGAGCTCTCCCGAAAAAACATATGCAGTTAGAAAAGGACCACATAGCCTAGAAAGTCAGTACACTCATGGTAAAATACTCCAACAGTTCCATCTATAGTGTAACATATTGTGTGTGTGTGTGTGCGCGACATGGGTATTGTAATGCATTTACTGTCCACATTGGCACCACTACCAATGACAGACTATAGTAACGATTCACTTGTCACATTTTCATATTGTATGTCTGAACAGTAACCTAGGTAAAATATGCTGCCATGAGAGGTTGCCAAAAAACCAGAACATGTATACCATGGAGGCTTGGAAAAATGTAAACCATATCACCTATATGCATCCTGTCCTGTACGGGCAAACATATCTAGATTTCATACTCTGTTTCCTTTTGCTGGATATTGCTAAACGGAAATTGTTTAAATACCAATCCTGTGCACTGTGTCTATCCTGGGAACATCCCACTGAAGGTGGGGTCTGCAAACCTGCACACTGTACTACTCATGTCTTAACCTCACAGAGATACACATCGGTACATTACCTTCATGTGTAGCTGTAAACAATACAACTCTGTATGCACACACTTAGACCACAGCTTTACCCATCCCCTTTCCATTATGTTAAAGTACAGGAGGATCACTGGCCAATATGTGGCTAAATCATGATCATCTACAGTAGGCCAAGGTACTGCAGCAACTATATTTCGTTACACCCTGCTGTGACATAGGCCAAAATGTGTGACCATACATATCCACACGAGTGCTGCTAGCTGGAAAGGGCAAAAGCATACATAAGATATTCCCAAACACCCCCTCATATTATATACTGGCTCCTGGGTAGCAAAAACAGTGCAGAGTGAGTGTGTGAACCCAACACACACATGAGAAGGGTTACCTGTATGGATGAGCAATTATCCCAAGGTTAAATGACATACAAGCATTAGTTGGCAATGACCCATCATGATACGTGCATTTGAGGGCCAACCTCCCCCCCCTCAGAATGTGTGCAGTTAATATTACCACACACTATGAGTGATTGTGCAACAGCCTAGCCACATGCACAGGGGTGTTGTCACCTGCACACCATGTGAATGTCAGGATCATATAATGTTAGGGGTCTGATGGTCTATGTTTGTTTGTAGTTGCTGTCTGTGTACGTCTATACCCCTGTAATAATCTAAACATACAACAGTCCTCTAACTAACATTGGTCATATGTTGATTTAAGTTTATGGGTTTAAACGAGTTTGCTAGATATGTGAGTAAACATAAAGAAAGTTACAAAGACAAACATACATTACGACACCGCACATACTCACCCAGCAAAATACAGTCCCCATAACGTCCGCCTTCAAATTGTGTGAAGATTGCCGAGTGATGCAGGATATAGGAGTCATGGGTGGACCCTGGAAACCTAGGGACCACATTCAGAATATGCAGATTAGCATCACATACAACTGAACATTCAGGGAATGGTAGTGTTTGCGGTTGCGAAACGCCACCTCCCTGTCTCTAGGCGGGACCAGGGCAACATGTGTGCAATCAATAGCTCCCATCACGTGTGGTATCCCTGCTAATGTCTCAAAGGCCTGGTTCAGGGTCCCCCATTGTTGCCTAGTGTGGGGAATGGCTATGTAATTCCCCACCCGGCTGACCATGGCACGCAGTACTTGGTGGAGACATCGTGAGAAGGATGGCCGGCTCATGCCACCCACTGCAGCCACAGATGACTGGAAACAGCCAGAGGCAAAAAAATGTAAAGCAGCAAGGAGCTTGACTAAACCTGGTATTGCATGGGGCCGATCAGTCAGGGGCTCGAGGTCAGGTCTTAAATCCATCATAAAGCTCCCTAATAGCCCTTGTGCTCAGTCGGTACAGGGGAGATGACCTGGTCCTCACGCATGCCCTGGAGCTGTGCCCTGGGCCTGTAGAGGCGTGGCTGCCGAGCCTGCACCTCGGCACGCCTTCTGTGCCGTAAACGCACAGCACATGGCTGGACCACCTCCACAGCTGCAGGTCTGAGTTGCTGCGGGACTACACCCATGCCCTGTGCTTCAGCCCCGTGGACATCATCTCCCCTGTCCGGCAACCGCAGCATCTGCCCACCACTCAGGACACATGCATAAGCATAAATTGCTGCCATAAACTCCTCCCGTCCCACTACCGTAACACACTCTAACAACCACACAAACTCTAACAAACACACAAACCACACTATACAGTATCCAAAAGTAAAAACAACACCTGACAATACACACACAACACAATATAATAACCAATACAAACACCAATACAATCCTCTAGTACAACTGCTTAGACTTTCGTTCTTCTTCACACCAACCACACTCCTCCTGCTCTTCGCCTACAACCCTCAACGTGGGTAATGTTGTGATGTTAATATATGGTATTATGGGGTGTGTGGTTTGCGCACAATGCGCATGCGCAGTTGATCGCATACGATGCCCGTCGGTGGTGCGCGTGCGCGACTCTACGCATGGGCATCGGTCAGTGCGTGGCCACACGTGTATGTGCGCCAGCGTGAACATGCGTACAAAGCACAGACACCCCTGCGGTACTCGTTGTAGTGCGCATGCGTACAGCGACACATGCGCAGTACTGTGTCCCAGGGCGCATGTGCGTTTGTCCGCGTACGGCCACCCATGCGTTGGCGAGCACGCGCCCAACGCACGAGCGCCACGCCCGCCCAATTGCGCATGACACGTGGCAAAACACTATAAATAGGCCTGCACACGTGCATCACGTTGAGGGTTGATAAATGAGTTAGTTAGAGAGAGAGGGTGTCATAGATAAAGTCTGTAACAGAGACAGTGGTGGGACTACTGCACAGGAAAGAAGCACAGTGAGGGATAACAAAAACTATACTTAGAGAGGCTGTGGTGGGAGTAGTCCAGAGGAAGGAGGTAGAGAGTCTGTCCAGGGTGTAGGGCAGCGGAGAGAGGCAGAGAAAGATTGACAGGAGCAGAGTAGATTCCTCACTTTGTGCTAATATAATTTTTACGTTCCCTTTGTTATTGTGTCCTTTACTGTGTCCTGTACTGTAACGTTTTGTAAGTCATTATTGCATGCTGTGTTTTGTTTTGTTTTGTTTAAGTGAGTGCTGTTGTGTTGTGGAGCATTTAAAACATACAGAGATGGAGAGAGAGAGGGAGAGAGACGGTGAGGGTGAGGGTGAGGGTGTGGAGGATGTGGGCCAACCTGTGGTGGGTGATACACCGACGCTACAGACGTCACACCCTAGGGAGGGACATGCAGGACCATCTGTTGGGCCACAGCCTGCACAATATGTCCAAACTGGGAAGAGAAAAAGGGTACCTGTGCCTGGTACACAGCGAAAAAGAGCTGTACGCTTCAGTGATAGAGAGAACTATATCCTACTCTCGCATGTAATTGAAAACTATGACCTCTTATTTGGCAGGCTCAGCAGTCGCACAACAGTGGCCACCAGAATGGCAGTATGGGAGGAGGTGCGTAATGCAATGTCAGAGGCAGGGGGCCCCACAAGGGATGTTGAAAGCCTCAAAAGAGGTACTCTGATATTAAAAGAGGGGTGCGCCAGCACATGGCGGCTGAAAGACAACATGCGCTTGGCACAGGTGGTGGGGGCCCTTTATCCCATCACTCACACCATTGGAACAAGAGCTGGCAACACGGTTGGGCCACATCTATCTCCGTGGACTGCCAGAGGCCCTCGACACGGCACATCCTGACGCAGGTATGTATAGTAATTGCCAGGTATAAATTCATGTTCACAATGTCCCTTCAGTACACATCATTCAGCTGCACACACTCCCATACCTGTGACCCAATCCACACCATGTTTAAAAATTTGTGTCACATGTGTGTGTTATGGCCATGCACAAACTGTGTTGTTGCCATGTCCTGTCACAACATTACATATGTGTCCCTCGAAAACAGCAACCTCCCCATCTTTTTCCAAAACTCCACACAACAATTCCTATCCAACCTCCACATCTGTGATTGCAAAGCACCATATGATTTTGTGGCACACTAATCAGGTAACGTGTGTGTGACATACTATTTGGACAGTGCTACATGTGCTTCTCAGTGGCCCACAAGTGCTGGCTACATGGGATCCACGGCACAATGGGTCACAGTCAAACATATCCAACAATGAGCATATAGTATGTCTAAAGACAATATTTCCTATGCATAATTAAACATAAACAGTCAATGTATGGCCAAAACAAGTGTAAGGGTGTTGTATTCTCACACATGTGTGGACATATGTTGCACAGATAGGGGATGGAATGTGATGGGGGACACATGTGGCATGGCACTCAAAAAAATACACATGGAATAAATGCAACATGTGCATGGCCACACGACACACATGTGCCCCAGAAACAGCTGAATGACGTCGACAAACATGTATGGGAGGGTGTCATGGGTCGGGTCTGCAGCACACACGCAACATACCCACCCCATCATCTCTGTGGTGTCTGTGCCACACATATATAGATATGATTATGTTGAAACATATGTGTTTTCTTTGTTAATTGTTGTTCAATATGCAGGTGACTACAGTAAATGGGAGAGGAAGAGGAGGAGGAAGAGGAGGAGGAGGAGGAGGTGGAGGAAGAGGGTGACTTTGACATCACAGTGCCAATGAGTGTGTTGGAGGATGAACCTGCTGTCTCAGGGGGCAGCACAAGTGCTGTTGATGAGCCCATAGAGCCACCTGTACCCAGTATATCACCACTAGGGGCAGCATCAAGGGAGAACATCCAAGGACCCAGGCCGCAAGTATAACACCGAGAGCCCTGACCCTCAGATGATGATGGCGGAGTTAAGGTCCCATGGCGCATCTGCACATCGCGATGCTGAAGGTGGGTGACAAACGACAGTCATAATTTCAAAATAAACACCAATAGTCACTAGTTGGTGTTTGTGTGGTGAATGTTGCAACATAACCACCACATATATCACATGTATGGCTCATGTTGTTGGGATATTGTTTCTTGAAAGAACGGTGTGTGGGGTATAATATATGGTGTTATTATGTCGCAAAACAGAATCACCGAAGGTCAGTTGACACCCACAGATGCAGGCCTAAGAGGAATGTTGTATAAGGGCCACCATGTTGTTGTCAAGAGAAAGATCAACACTTGCCCTTGCAACAGTCTACCTCATTGCAGACACCCAGATGTCTGGTAAACCACAGGATGACAACTAAATGATAGTTAAAGAAACAAAAATACCACATATAAAGCAATGCAACCCTCCTCTGTGATGTAACAGCACAAAGACTTCATTCCCCACAGTCTGCATCTGCAGGTGTCAAATTACATAGCATATGGAGAGAGGTGTGAAAATATGTCAGGTCAACTATAGATAAGGATCTACAGAGGGGTCTCAAACGTTACAGAATGAACCTGTTGGCTTGTTTGGAGAGAACATTCCTCAATTTCCCCTGTACATAAAGACATAACATAGACTGTAATCCAGACAGAAAAGGAAAACACCATGTCCCCTTACTGTAAGGCCAACAATCCATCAACAGATTGCATAGGCTGTGAGCATGTGTTGTCCCAGTTAAATTGTGGGCCTATGTCCCCATACCGTGTGATGGTCCCCAGTATCATAAGTGTCATACCTGCAATATGTGTTGTATGCAACCATACAGTAATGAGTATGAAGCATGTCTATTTCTCAACAAATGGTTAAAGAAGGACTAAAACTGTGAACAATTACTGTGCTGCAAACAAAATCTAAACACATATGACTAACTACAACAAACGCTTGCCATGTTGAGACCATATCATACACCACGTATCCACACAACATTACCAGAATTGGCACATCACCCTACCCCTCCTTTCCGAATGCAAACATTAGAGCATTACACAAAGACCTCACATAACATACTGGTGGATGATAGCAATTGTCAAGGCCAATGAGAAATAACATAAACTGAAGACCTCATCTCCTTTACAAAATAACCAGATACATCATCATAGAGCAAACAACCAAAGAAAAACATAACCTAGTCGAAAAGTGTTATTGGAGCCACAAAAGGCAACTAGGGAATTTGACACAACACTGTATAGGTTCTAATATTAGTACACTGGCCAGTGGGTAGATAGAAATATCTGACCAATCAGTACAGTGATACATACATTATCCCTTACAGCAAGGTAAAAAATAAACATACTGAAGCTCAGCCTGTAAGGATCCATATGAGAAATGAGAAAGCGGAAAACATATGTTGTCTAGTTGTTGTGACTGTTTTCCATGTCCTAATTGCTGCATCCACGTTCACAATGCCTGTTCAAGAGTTCTGCTCACTCACCATAGTCTGATGTTTATGTGTTCAAAAAGCTCTATTGTACTGTTTTATCCACTCTACATTGTCACATTTGCTTTAACATAACCATTTCTTCCTTGTAGTAGGTCTCTGACATCCCACACTATCAATGACGTTTTCAGCATGCCAATGTCTATCCTCAACTACACTCACATAAGCAGCTATGTTCATAAGGTATCACCCACTCCCACAAAACACGTAAATGCTTCACGGGATTAACGTCTGTCAGCACCATCACATTCTAGTCATTCCCCAACATCAGCTCACGTACATTTTGTACACCACCAAGCATACAAATCAGTTTAGTCCTTGCACCAGGCAATTCCAAGGACCAGCACATACGGATAATGTGTACATCCCCACATCCAGCCCTTATACTGACAATGTAACCCATCAGACCATACATTGTCATGTCATAAAACAATCATTAGGTCAGGCCAAACCTGATTTGCCGTCACACAGTCTGACACAAAAATAAGGCATCCCATGAGGCTACATCCAGTACAAACATCTCATGGAGACTAGCAAATCCCAGAAACACATAACACACAGTTCCTGTCATAACATGCCCCAACAGCTCATGTGCATCTCTATGCCACATACTGCAAAACCCTGGACCCATACATGACCCGTCATCCCACACCTCATAACTGTTGTCAATCAGCTATTGTCGGTTGAAGGTGTCCGCCCCCCACAAATGCCCCCTTACCCCCTACACACTCACTAAAAACACATATACTGTCCTAACCCAAAAAAACCCCACAGCCCTACGCACTTAACGTCATGACCAGAACCCCACCATTGTCTATGTGATGTGTTGAACAAATCCACTGCTGTATTGTGATGTTGTTGTAGCTGTAGCAGAAAGGAGTGTCTGAGGGGGGTGGGAGGAACAAAAGCCCCCTGCCTGCTGGTCCCCTCTGCAGAGCCACACATCATGGACAGGGAACATTGTCTGCATTGTGTCTCCCTTAAGGCAGTGTGCCTACTGACACGCTAGCCATCACACCCCTGTGTCCAAAGAAGCCAAGACCACAGTTACCAAAAGCACATGTGGCCTAAACACCAGCAGAACGTAGACACCATCCCTTTACAGATGATAAAATACTTGCACACATTATAGGCAAACAGGGCGACCTAGACAACACTCCATTCTGTCCTTGCTGGTGCAGCAACGGCATTAGCCGGATTCACAAATCCTTTTCAGACGGGTGCTGAAATCCGCAATGTTACTTACGTGCAAACCCCTGGAAGAGCATGACCAGTGCAAATGCACACGTGATCAAAGGTGTGGTTGGACCTGTATTGGATTGACACACGTAAGCACATAGCTGAGCAAACTACCTATGTGTGTTTCCTATACAATACACAACCCCCCGTTCAAACCCCTGATGGATATTGAAATCAGACATATAACCCGCCAACTCAGGCTATCACTGTCCATCAACAGTCAGTACCAGCAGATGTGCTTCCCTCAACATACCCCGTCACTATTTTCCTGGTTGTTGCCCACCACTGATGGCTTCCTATGTTGCTTCCCTTGCTCTGTCTGAACCCTACAGATCTTTTCCAAAGTTTACCAGATCTGATCCCCAAGCCCTCATAAGTGGTACACAAGGTGCACATGAAACTCTCACGTGTCACACACACGCGCCAGCAGTGCACATGTGCAGGTAAGGTGTGACATTCCTGTGCTGTCATTCCATACCACTGAGTTCATAACACATCACCCATTACCTGTACATATTGAGAATATGTGTCTGAAGGTGGCTGTACCTGTGCAGACATTTCCAAACACTCCTCGGTTCAACAATGCTTCTGGCCATCTGAGGTGTTTATGGCTGCTGCATGCTGCACCTGACCTAAATAATGGATATGAGATGACTGTCCTTGCCCAATTCTGTTGCCACGTCAGTAGTATGTGGGTGTGTATGCAGAAGCTATTTTATGACTGTTGTGTTGGCCTCCCACATGTTCTTCCTGTATAGTGTTCTCTGTGTTTCTATTAGTTGTAGTACAGTGAGATATATGTGTTATACCCCTAACCATGTTCCCATATGACTCAGCACTATCACATTAGCATTAGTGTGGGATGTGTATGACATGTTGCTTTATGAAGGTGTTTTAGTGGAGAGGTATTTCATTGACCACCCTGTGTCCCATTCACAGCCAATCGACGTGCTCTGGAGCGGATTCACTGTGCTGTGGAGCAGAACACCAGGGATGTTTGTGCTGAGCTCCGGACATTACATGAGGGGGTCGTAGCCATGCCACTAACTCGCATGTGTGAGGCCCTTGAGGGCATACGTGATGTTCTGATCCGAGCTGCACCTGCACCACCAATGTATCCGGAGGAGGATATAGCCTTGCCAGGGAGAGGGGCCCGACGTGGCAGGCGTGGCCGACCACGCCGTCAGTAACCTATGATAATATAGAAATGTACAGCAAGAAACCAAAGGTTTCTCTTTGTTGCACTGTTCATTTTTAGCAACTATGTACATAGTTTTTTTCTGTTATTGCGGCTTGGTTTGGGTTATATGTGAAAGAAGACATATGTGATTAGTATGTTGTGTTTGTGTTATGTAATTGGCTTGGGGGGATCTTTGAAATGTATTACACACATGTTTGTAACAATAGTTTTATATGAGAGAATAGCTGTGATAATAAACAGCTGTCCAAAAATAGATACACTGTTTCTTTCCAAAGAGTGTCCATTTGGTCCCATGTGTATCTCTGAGAGGGGGGTGGGAGGACCATAGGATCTGCAACCATGTCCACTGCATAAGCTACTTTGCCACACACATATACTATTTCCATGATCCACACATCTGTAATGTTTCACTAGCACAATGTGTCACCACAGCCTCTGAGCTGCAGCGGCACAGTGTGCACAGACATCCATGTAGAACATGGGTGTGGAACCGTGATACTGTGGAGCCGCAGACCAGTCAGGTTCTGAGCATATCCCTAATGTATATGCTGGCGATATATATCAGCATTACAATTATCATGACCACCTTACTGGTTTGTGGCCCTCCAAGACTGGATTTTGAGAGCGCTGCCTTACACCTCTGTCATGTACGATTTATTTTGGGCTAGGTGCAGATGTCACAGACATCGGATGGTTATTTGGCATGCGTAACATTGCTCCTTGTTTCTCACCAGCAGTAAAGGGTGGTGGCAACGGCAATATGTTGTTGGTGGTGAGAGGTGAGGAGGAATATGACACACTCTAGGTAACATGTTTGATGTCGGGGACATCTGCGCCTTGCCCACTCACATTCCAAAATGGCAGAGGTGTAATCCAGGTCTCTCAAAAGCGAGCCCTGGAGGGCCGAAATATCAGTCATGCTGACAGGATATCTCCAATTCATATATATCTCTGCCACACTCATTAGGAATATTTCCAACACCTGACTGCCCTGCGGCTCTACAGAACCACGGTTCACCACCCTTGATGTGGACACAGGGGTACTGTGTTATAAATGGCCTGTTTACGTTCCATAAACATCACCGTCTGGAACCCGTCATACACGACACATTGGTGGCATATGTGTGACCCGTGCCCTCACCTATATTAGTGGTCACATGCACCCCAACCCACCATAGGGATGCATGTTACAGAGGCAGACATTTGTGTGCCGCATATTTTGCCGGCTCATATATGTGAGAACATGTGGGTCATGTATATACATACATCCCTGTGGCAGGTACGTCTGTGGGGCAGCCACTACATTGTAACATGTAATGCAGCACCCTGCTATCACACACCTACACACATGATTTTCCCGACACACTGCATGTGGTGCCAATTGAGGTATCACACGCATGTTTACCCATCAGGAATGTATGTGGCTGCACACATATGACATGCTGGCATCTATAGTCATATGCTACGTGAGACACGTGACCATTACAGGGTTCTGAACAAATACTTTAATATGTACAAACAAAAATAAAACTATATACATATTTAGGGTAGGGGGAAAATGCCATCACCCACCCACCAAAAACAAACCCTCCCCACCCCGCACACACACCCCCGCAATAAACACACTCCCACACACTAACCCCGAACCCCCACATGACCCCACCCTCCCTCAGCCTGCCCCGTGATGGCGGACAGGGCAGCACAGGGCACATGTGTGGACGTCACAGGCACCATCAATGATGCCTGTGACGCCCTTCAGGGGGTGGCTGCCGACATGGCAGATGCCCAATGTCAGCAACCACCCTCTCCATGGCTCCCGCCATCCATTCCTGCAGGTGCACCAACCGGTGCACCCGCTGCTCCAGTGCATCCAGAGCCTCACACAGATGTACAACACATCTGCCACCACACACACACATTGTTCCTGGTGTTTGTGTGGTGGCATCTGCATGCACTGTGTGTGGGGCCCTGGATGTTGGAGCCACCTGCCCTTGATGGCGGGAGCCAACAGTGCCCTGTGCTGCACTGTCCTCTATGTCACTCTCCCAGGCACCCTGCGGCCACTCTTCCCCCCCTGACTCCTCCCCAACACCCCCCACCACCTCCCCCCCACCCACATCACCTGCGCCCTCACCTCCCCTTGTGACCCTGGCACCCACACCTTCCATCCCAGCATCTCCCATGACCCCCTCCGCTGTGTCTTCCTCAGGACCCTCTGCCTCCTCCCCACTGGTGTCCAGGACTACCACCTCCACGGCAGCGCGGGAGGTGGGCCTTCGAAGGGCATAGGCAGAGGTACGGGGGTCTTCATCACTGTCATCACCATCTGTGGAAGATGACAGTCATCAGCACACGTAGATGTGTGTGACACATCACATGTACCCATGCAGGTACCATGCACACTGATGGGCCACTGTGACCTCTGATGGTGGGCAGCCACGTCATCAATACACACCATCACCATGTGCTGATTCTGCATTCCTCATGCGCTGCAGGTATGCGCCATGGTGCAGGCGTAGCTCCCTCCCTTTCTTTCTCAGATCCTCGACCTGTGTGTGTGAGAAAATATGGGTGGGAGCATGAGTGAGCACATATGTCTGGTGGGTGGGCAACATAAACATACAACAGTGTGTCCTGGGTCTCGACACTTCAGCTCCACTGATGTGTGTTTCATGTATAGCATAGTTCACCACCTGTCACAGGGGATCTTCATGGGCACAAGGAATGTTTTATCACATGTGGACAACACCATTACCAACTGAGCCTATTCACTAATGTTGCTCATCGTCACATATGTCAGTCTCTGGAGCCATGCCATGGTGCTTGTGTGATGCTACTAGCTGTCCAAAATTTGAATCTCTTCATGTGTATGTTTAGCACACCAGGAGCGGCAGAAGGTATACATTGGAGCAGTTGCAGAATGCGACAGAACCCAAGGGGGTGAGGGATGTTTGTTAAACACATGTTGCATTTGTCATTGACAGTCATGCAATTGTTACAGCAACCGGTGTTGCAGTTTGGATGATCTGTGTTTCAACGTAGCTTGTGCCTGCCACATGGTCACATGGCACATTGTGATCAATGGCCACAGTCCTCTGTTCAAACAACACTGATGATGTCTGTGTATGAGTAGTGGCCCACGCCAGGTGGCCACAGCATGGAGCAGGTTTAATGCAACAGGATGAGGCATGTCTTAAATCATGGGGTTCCATAGTGGTTTTGGGGTCTTGCCACTCACACTGGCCTTCTATGTTTCGAACGTCCACCTCAATGGCAATGCCATTGACAGTACACCTCTCATGATGGGTATTTTCCTTTGTGAGCCATAACCATTTGGTTTAGGTTACATGAGATGCACGGGTGAAAGAGTATGGCCTTGCAACACGTCTTTGTGCTAGGCCACGTTGGTGGGGCAGAGGTTACTCAGGTTGGCTCATGTGTCCTGCATGCCACTCTTGGCTGATATCCCCCTGCCCATACATTTCAACATATTTTGTGATAGCCATCACCTATGTCGAGAGCCACAATGGGTGTCAGTGACAGAGACAATACCTGCACATGCAACAAATATGTTCTGGAAGCAAGGGGCCCTTCCCCATGGTTGATGTGCCATCAGAAACCAATCTGACACCGGGGGTGGTCTTACAAGGTGTGTTTTAATTTCCGAAAGACGTTTCATTGTGTTGGTGCAATGTACCTTGGGGAATATTTCATATCTAGGATATTTGCAGGACTGCAGAGAACAAAATGACAGTGGCACAGGGGGATCCGTACCATACACTTATTTAAGCAAGGCCAGGTACAATGACCGACTTAATCTGTGGGAAGCCATTACGTGGGCCAAGTTGTTTTGGAAAGGAAACCTAACCATACATAGGTGCTGTGGGTTGATTACAATACCTTTCCTATACAACATTGTAGACTGTTTGCATACACGCTCTGTCGGTACTAATGACACCCACATGTATGGAGAACATCCTGCTGGTGCTGTGCCATTCTGTGTTCCCATTGAGACCTGCATACATAGTTTGCATATGTGGACATGTTTGCAGTGACACCTATCTGCAGTGTGACTGCCAGCCTAAACGCATCAAGACAATACCCTGGGGCCCCCTTGCATGACGTTGCATGACCATGCCACATTGAGAATGACAATGATGGTGTACTTGCTAACCCCGGTAACCCTGTTTTGGTCTTGCAAGCCATTTGTTGTGAAGTCACCTACACATGTCCTGGACAACAGTCCCAATGGCAACATCATATTCTACCAAACGTCACTGATATGTCCCTACAAGGAACATTGTATGGGTGTCCATATTCACCTTGCCAGGGCCCACTCCCATGACATTTGGGTTTATGCACGTCCCAGGATAACAATGTTTCACATGGGGTACGTGCAAGCTGTGTAGGGACACTGTTTTTGGAAAGAAGACTGTGCGTGACAGACGTAGTAATGACCCAGTCTGGCCTATATCTTTTAGAAATGTCACTATGACCTAAGACCTGTATGATGACAGCAGGTGTATTTTGAAAAACCATGGACAGACAACATACCAACACACTACGCAATTGCCACCTGTGCTCATGTGGCTGCTTGTGTCTGTGGTGTCCAACCACAAGAGGTGACTGTAGCTTTCCTACAACATCAGTTCTGTTCACCTGCTCCAAGGTAATGGATTTGTAGGAGGTGTGAGGATGGGTAACCTAACTATGCATAACGTGAGGAGAATATGGCTCTGTTACAGCCTTTGGGAATATCTTTGGCTAGGTCATGGAGATGTTGTACCTATACACACATCAACATGTGCACATAGCTTTTCATCGTGATAGATCACAGACATGTGTGATGAGATAGTGACCTCACTGACTATGTGAGAGGTGCAACTTACCTGTCATAAACTAACACAACATGTGACTGCCATACCCACCTATTCAATGTGGCCTACGGCCCCATGGCGGTTGCGTGTTGTGCCACACATCATCAGCTGCATACCCCATTGCAGTGGGATAATAGACAAGGGACCTTACACAGGTCATGGGACTCCTGGAGATAGGGAGAATGTATTGAACTGGTTAGGCACACACAACCATATCACCAGGGTGCGTGATAGACCACTGTGATGGCCTCACTTAACTCCTGGGGAAATGGATGATCTATTAAACTCTTTATTCACACACGACCATATCACCAGGGTGCGTGATAGCCGAGTGTGGTGGCCTCACTTAACTCCTGGGGAAATGGATGATCTATTAAACTCTTTATTCACACACGACCATATCACCAGGGTGCGTGATAGCCGAGTGTGGTGGCCTCACTTAACTCCTGGGGAAATGGATGATCTATTAAACTCTTTATTCACACACGACCATATCACCAGGGTGCGTGATAGCCGAGTGTGGTGGCCTCACTTAACTCCTGGGGAAATGGATGATCTATTAAACTCTTTATTCACACACGACCATATCACCAGGGTGCGTGATAGCCGAGTGTGGTGGCCTCACTTAACTCCTGGGGAAATGGATGATCTATTAAACTCTTTATTCACACACGACCATATCACCAGGGTGCGTGATAGCCGAGTGTGGTGGCCTCACTTAACTCCTGGGGAAAGGGAGCATCTATTACACTCTTTATGCACACAAAAACATATCTCCAGGATACATGAAAGGCCACTGGGATGGCCTTTCAGGACTCCTGGAATTAGGGAAGATGTAATGAACTGTTTCAGCACACAAAAACATATCTCCAGGATACATGAAAGGCCACTGTGATGGCCTTTCAGGACTCCTGGAATTAGGGAAGATGTTTTGAACTAGTTCAGCACACAAAAACATATCTCCAGGATACATGAAAGGCCACTGTGATGGCCTTTCAGGACTCCTGGAATTAGGGAAGATGTTTTGAACTAGTTCAGCACACAAAAACATATCTCCAGGATACATGAAAGGCCACTGGGATGGCCTTTCAGGACTCCTAGAATTAGGGAAGATGTTTTGAACTAGTTCAGCACACAAAAACATATCTCCAGGATACATGAAAGGCCACTGTGATGGCCTTTCAGGACTCCTGGAATTAGGGAAGATGTTTTAAACTAGTTCAGCACAAACAACCATATCTCCAGGATACATGAAAGGCCACTGGGATGGCCTTTCAGGACTCCTGGAATTAGGGAAGATGTTTTGAACTAGTTCAGCACAAACAACCATATCTCCAGGATACATGAAAGGCCACTGGGATGGCCTTTCAGGACTCCTGGAATTAGGGAAGATGTTTTGAACTAGTTCAGCACAAACAACCATATCTCCAGGATACATGAAAGGCCACTGGGATGGCCTTTCAGGACTCCTGGAAATAGGGAAGATGTAATGAACTGTTTCAGCACACAAAAACATATCTGCAGGATACATGAAAGGCCACTGTGATGGCCTTTCAGGACTCCTGGAATTAGGGAAGATGTTTTGAACTAGTTCAGCACAAACAACCATATCTCCAGGATACATGAAAGGCCACTGGGATGGCCTTTCAGGACTCCTGGAAATAGGGAAGATGTAATGAACTGTTTCAGCACACAAAAACATATCTCCAGGATACATGAAAGGCCACTGTGATGGCCTTTCAGGACTCCTGGAATTAGGGAAGATGTTTTGAACTAGTTCAGCACAAACAACCATATCTCCAGGATACATGAAAGGCCACTGGGATGACCTTTCAGGACTCCTGGAATTAGGGAAGATGTTTTGAACTAGTTCAGCACAAACAACCATATCTCCAGGATACATGAAAGGGCACTGGGATGGCCTTTCAGGACTCCTGGAAATAGGGAAGATGTAATGAACTGTTTCAGCACACAAAAAGATATCTCCAGGATACATGGACGGCCACTGTGATGGTCTTACAGCACCCCTGGGGATAGGGATACTGTTTTGTACTGTGACAGCATACAGACCATTATCATCATGATGACAGATGAGCCGGTGTGATGGCCTCTCTAGTCCCCTGGTGATAGGGTGTATGTATTACATTGCTTGAGCACACACAACCGTATCTCCAGGGTGACTGATAGCCCACTGTGATGAGCTCTCAGGACCGCTGGGGATAGGGGGGCATATTGAACAACATTGGCAAAAACAACCAGATCACCTGGGTGATTGACATACCATTAATGCTTTGCTTCACATACCCTTTCTGTGGATGGAAAGGTTATTTGCTGCAGCTACACATTTCACCATATTCATATGATGTGATTTGGATCTACTTAAGCTGATCTATGGGTTTGCTTTATTACAGTATGTGTTGGCACGTGCACAGCAGCAACTGCCAGGTAATAGGGCTAGCATCATGACCTGTGTGACCATATCCATCACCACCTGGGTAAAGGTCACACCTGTCACATCTTATACAAAGACAATATGGGATGTATGTTCAGCTGCAGCACATAACTGACACACAATACCTGACCCCAACAGCATGAAGATCTGCAATGCACACAGGCTCTAGATATACATGTCTATTTCTAATGACCTGTCTCCATCCACTTACCTCCCTTGGGAATTCAGCTTCTCTATTAAATCGTCTTTGTAGCCGTTCCCAGGCCCTGCGGACCTTTCTGCTGTCCCTGTACCTGTTTTGCCCGGGGAAGAGCTTATCCTGCCTTGTGGCAATCAGGCGAGACAGGATGCGGAGCTCACGAGGAGTGAATGCAGGCTTTCTGCTTCTGGTCGCCATTTTGAGATATTATCACCTGATTGCACGCAGCGTCATTGACGCGCATGCGCCCCGCAAATGCCACACATTTCCAATGTTTTACATGCAACTGCGCCCCGCAAATGCCGCAGTTTAGCGACGTATGACGTCCAACTGCGCCCCGAAAATGGCGCACTTTGGCAACGTAACACGTCTCATTGCGCTCCGCATCTGATGCCTTTTTATAGATTTGTTGTGCCATAGCGTCCCGCAACTGGCGCAATTTTTAAACATATGACGTTCAACTGCGCCCCACACATTGTTTTGCGGAACGAGTTGCGCACATGCGCACCACAACTGAAATATACAGTGCTGTGTGTGTCTTATTTAAAAAACATAAATATTTCATGACCTTATGGTGTTGACACATTTGGGGCTTGAACTTATCATCACTTCCACACTGGTTCTTAGGCATATGTTTGATGTGATGTGCTACGCCTTTAACATTGCACTGACTGCCACTACAACTGCTACTTCAACATGGTGTTTTGAGAGACCATCAAATTGGCCTATCAGGCACCCTGGTGATATGGGGATATGTGTCGCAATAGATGATGTTCACTACATCTCAATGTCAGCCCATAAATTATGTATGTGATGGCATGGGGGGGAGGGGGTTGCATCTGCATATGCTACATCCACATTAGGTTGCATAGCACACATATTGGGCTTATTGAGATTGGCATGCGATGGACATGGATGTAGATGTGAGGTGGATGTGCTGACATACAGACTGAGTGGCTGGGGTGTGCACCACATTCACTGTCATACCTACCTATGTTACAGACGTCGTGTTTTCCTTCACACCGTCAGCCTAATCTATATGACTTGCTGGCACATTACTATCTACTATCAACAGTGGTTTGTGTGGCCTTTGTTCTTTGGATTTGTTTTTTGAACAAACACACTGTGACAATGCAATAACCTAGTGTGGCACATCAGGTACCCTATGAGTCACTCCAGAAAGGACAATATGAGGTGCAGTGTCCACAACAGCACCTTCTAATGTTCAAATCAACGAACCTTATAGGGAACTTTTGGGGGAGCTTCATGCTACAGCATTGAGGGTGTTGTTGGTGGCACCACAAAATGACATTACAAAGGGAAGAGGCCTCAGAGAGCCATATTAGATTAGCCCACTGTAGAATCAGAGGCAGTACTTATGTCTCTACACGTTGTGACGTCACAGGGGGCGAAATCTCCATAGCTCTGTGTATGAGAGACACTCCTCCTTGAACCCCTAGGCCAGTCTGCTGATCAGT
The DNA here is from genome assembly GCA_033557465.1 of Ichthyophis bannanicus. NCBI lineage: Eukaryota > Metazoa > Chordata > Amphibia > Gymnophiona > Ichthyophiidae > Ichthyophis > Ichthyophis bannanicus. The sequence goes on along the minus strand of CM066038.1, from coordinate 150,967,431 downwards.
ATAGCCTGTCAGACGGCTGCCTAGGGTGAGAACTTACACAATCTTGACGATGCATATATTCATATGATTCTTGCAAGGTATTGTGGGTATTGTAGTTCATTCACTCCCAAACACAGCTGATGACAATAATTTGAGTTGTGAAACCAAGTGGTAAGATCAATAAAATACTTCTTTTATTGATGGGGTTTAATTCACCCAGCACATGTATGCTTGATAGCACTATAAATGAGGTTACTTGCTTGCAGTGTTTAAAATGGATAACAAAAAGTCACAAAGTAAACCAGAAAACAACCTTCAGCTTGTCAGGCATTTAGCTAATGTTTTCTTAGCAAATAATTACCAAATACAAAGGCACAAAGTAAAGAATAAACTTTGCTGGTTAGGTTAACTTCTGCTTATTTTCCACGCCGATCTCAGCAGTGATTCTCCCTTGCTCACACACACAATCAGGTGCAGCCCTAATTACTATCAATGGACCAGCTGAAAGCCTTTAGCTGGCTGGCTGCTACTGTGTGAGCCCAAATCCTGCTTTAAGAGCTGTTTGCAGTGGAAATAAAGAACAAAGTTAGGTTTCTTTGTGATGGCTGATGTGTTTGCTCACGGAAAACTAGCAATAGCATTTAGATAGAGAACAGTCCATATAAACTGTATTTTCATCTGCTGTATCAATTATCATAGGGTCAATATCATACATTGGCACAGATGAGTCTTTCATTAAGGCACTATCATGAGAATGCTTATTCCCTTGCTGCCATTCTCTATTATAGATAGGGTCTGGATCAGTGTTCATACCTGAGCCTCTCCTGCTATCATTATTCCTCTCTGTATAGCCTGGCCAATATGTAATCCAATTCTGATGTCCAGCCTTCCAATCTTGATCCCTGGACACTGGATCTTCTCTCACATACCTTCTGGCCTTGGTCTGAAAGTCCCTTCCACATGCAGTCTTCTCTCTTCCAGGTAGCCACTGGTGATTCCTATCTCTGCCACTCCATTCCTCTGGCTGAATCCAGTCCAATGGACTCTGCTGGCTTTTGGAATACCTCCCAGTATGAGTACTGCCTTTGAATCTCCCAGACCTTCCAATGGCCTTTCTTCTCTTCCTTCCAGAGAGTTTCCTTCTCTCTCTATCTGCGTGGCTTTTGCTGAAGCTGTTCTTCAAACTGTTGCTGAAACTGTTATCTGAAGAATAAGCTCTATTCTTATCCTGTTCTAATGTGTGCTGCTCCCTAACACAGCGCAGCTGTGTTGAATCAGGCCCTGCCCTTTGAGATGAGTGCTTAGGGATTACCTCATAGCTCTCTTGATTGCACACACATTTCCTCACTTCAGCCCCTCTCATGGCTGCTGGAAACCTGGTGCATTCTGGGACTGGTAGTCTTTTATGTGAAAACTCTGTTTTCTTACTTCTACCAGAACTGACAGGTTGCTTGTTCAGAGTCACATCATCTTTTCTATAGCTCCTACCTGAGCTATGATAAGCTTCCTTATCACATACCCCCCTGCTTAAGTTATTACGGACTGGTTTTACTGGTGAAACTTCTTCTCTACAGTCCGTAATACGGGAAAGTGCATCCGCATTCTTGTGTAACTTCCCGGCACGATGTTCAACCTGAAAATCAAACGCCTGTAAGGCCATGTACCAGCGTGTCAACCTGGCATTGTGGTTCTTCATTTGCTGCAACCACTTAAGTGGGGCATGGTCCGTGACCAACTGGAACTTTCTCCCTGTAAGGTAAAACCTTAACGCCTCCACTGACCACTTGATAGCCAAACACTCTTTTTCTATCGTGGAATACTTTTGTTCAGCCAGTGACAACTTCCTGCTCAGGTACATCACAGGATGCTCCTCTCCATCATGGCACTGGGATAGGACTGCTCCTAGCCCTACATCCGATGCATCGGTTTGAACCAGAAAAGGTTTCTTGAAGTCTACTCCTTTCAGTACCGGTCCTGTACACAATTTTTCTTTTAATACTGAAGACGCTTTTTCAGCTTCTGGTGTCCACTTTATCTGGTTTGGACAATTCTTTCGCAGCATATCCGTGAAAATGGCACTTTTCTCTGCGAATTGCGGTATAAACCGGCGGTAGTATCCAATAAGTCCTAAGAAACTTCTTAGTTGTTTCTTGGTTGTTGGAGGAGGAAAATTCCTGATGCTATCTATTTTGCTTAATAGAGGTTTAATTTTTCCTCTTCCCACTAGGTGGCCTAGGTATTTTACCTCCCTATTTGCAAAGGCACACTTCTTCGGGTTTTAAAGTGATTCCCGCTTGCTTCATAGAGCACAAGACTGCCCTGATCCTCTTCAAATGCTCCGCCCAGGTGTTACTATGGATTATGACATCATCCATGTATGCAAAAGCATAACTTTGGTGGGGTCGAAGTACCTGATCCACTAACCTTTGGCAGGTAGCCGCTGCTCCATGCAGTCCGAAAGGCATCCTCTTGAACTGGAAAAGGCCAACGGGGGTGCTGAACGCAGTTTTCGGCTTCGACTCCCTGGTGAGCGGGATTTGCCAATATCCTTTTGTCATATCAAGGGTGGTTAAGTATTGAGCCTGTCCCAGCTGGTCTAGCAGCTCCTCAATTCTTGGCATTGGATATGCATCAAAAACTGATATGGCGTTTACCTGCCGGAAGTCAATACAAAATCTTAAGGATCCATCAGGCTTCGGCACCAGGACTATGGGGCTATTCCAGGGACTCTTTGACTCCTCTATTACCCCCATGTCCAACATCTCCTGGACTTGTGCCACTACCTCCTGTCTTTTGGCTTCAGGCAAGCGGTATGGCCTTTGACGAACCAATTTCCCAGGTGGAGTTATTATTTCATGGGCCACCAAATGGGTCTCCCCAGGTATGGGTGTCAACACATCTGGGAATTCCTTAAGCAACTTCCTAATTTCTTCCTGTTGTACCATTGTCAGGTCCTCACCTATTTGGGGCTCTGATTTTTCTTTACAATCAGATACCTGGGGTCCCAAATCTTCCTCTTCACTCACCTCCCTCTCTCGGGCACAGGTGGCAGCTAAGCTTTTAACCCCTTTGACATCAGTAGAACCAAAACCTTTGGCTCCACGTTCAGAATTCTCTAGGGATGTGACCTCCTCCACAGGTGGAAAACCCAGCCTCTCACAAATCAATTGGGCAATTTTGTCTCCTGTCTTCACATGATACTCATTCTGTCCAAAGTTAAACAACAGAACTTTAATATTGCCCCTGTAATCGGGATCAATTACTCCCGCACCCACATCGATGAAATATTTAAGGGCTAATCCGGACCTTGGGGCTACTCTCCCATAACATCCAATTGGTATTTCCACTTGGAGACCGGTGTCAACCAGGGCTCTCCCTTGGCTAGGTACAATCACATTTTCTATGCTGCACAGGTCAAACCCAGCAGACTGAGGGGTTGCCCGCCTAGGAGCTTGGGCCTTCTCAGAGACCTTATGGTACTTTAGGACGAATATCTGCTTTGGGGTAGCTTGGTCTTCTGGATGCTTAACCATCTTTTTAGCTGGGGTCTGAGGACTTCCAAATAAAGGCCCGGGAGCTACTACCATTAAACCTTCTCCCTCCTTTTTTCCTAGTCCTTCCACTAGACCCTGCTTAAATCTTGGCCAGTCTCTTCCTAGAACCAAATCAAAGGGTAGCCTAGGCACCACTGCTAATAGGACTTCCTCTTGTTTCCCTAGGCACTTAACCTTTAGCCTATAGGTGGGATATGATGATGCAGCACCATGAATGCATCTGATGTGAACTTGGCTTTCAGGGGTTCTAGGCACAAATCTTTCTTGGGCCTCTATCCTCTTCCAAAGCCTTTTTGACATCATACTCTGGTCTGCCCCAGAGTCTAATAATGCATTTGTGGTAATTCCCTGCACATCAACCATCAAAAGAAATCCTTCCTTGGGCTGTTTCAAATCCAGACCCATTAAACTAGTGTGTGTCTGGCATCTCTTCTCTAAGTGTCCCAATTTTCCACACTTGAAACATTTCTTTCTATTCCACTGTGTCATCTGGTTTGATACAGTACATTCATTTTTAGAAACATTCCTAATTATTCCTTTTTCTGATACAGCACATCTAGCCTCAGCATCCATCTTTAGAGGGCCACCCATTCTATGGCAAGCCTGCGTGGCTTCCAAGAATCTCTCTGCTAGCATGGTTGCCTCTCCAAGATTTTGGCAATTTTGCTGTATAAGAAAAACATTCAAATCTTTAGGTACCCCAAGCATAAATTGTTCCAGCATTATAATATCTAATAACATTTCTACTGTCTTTTGCTCAGGCTCCAACCATTTTACAGCTAAACTTCTAATTCTCTGACTCAGAGCCCTGGGTGTCTCACCCACTTTCAATGTAACAGCTCTAAACATTCGCCTATACTCTGAAATAGACAACCCTAGGCGATCTCTAATAGCTGCCTTTACATCCTTATAAATCAAAGCCTGGGCTGCTGGCATTGCTCTGTAAGCTGCTAGTGCCTCACCAGTTAATGAGGCTGCCAGCCTTACTGCCCACTGGGTCTCTGGCCATGCTAAAGCCTGTGCCACTCTTTCAAAAGACTCTAGAAAATCATCAACATTATCTTCTGGAGCTAATTTCCCAAAATTAAATGCCCCAATCCCTTGATTGAGTCCCACAGTGTCCACATGTGGTGCACCAGTACTAACTGCTGGTCTTGCATCTGTTCCACTTTGGCTCTGCAGCTGAACTAGAGCTTGCACCAGATCAAGCACTGGTTTCTGCTGTTCCATTAAAGCCTTCATAGCAGTGTCCTGGGCCTGCTGTGATAGCTCCTGCTGCTTGCTGAATTGGGCTGCCATCCACTGAGCCATCTCCCTTGGATCCATCTTGACCCCTGCAAGAAAAGAGAAAAAAAAACCCAAAGAGCAGCACCTTCCAACCAGGTGTGTTTTTTTTTTTCAACTTTTTTTTTTTTCAATTACCCCCTGTGCTTACACACATCCACCACTAGACCTGCCCAGGTACATATTACCTTGTCTCAGTGATGAATCCAGCTTTGCACAGGGTCTTTTCCTCTGGGACAGCTTCCTGGAACAACCACTTTTCTTCCAAAGTGCAGATGAGGGAAAGAAATCTTCTTACAGCTTTTAAACTTGACTTTTATTTGTAATCCACAACAAGTAAATCCTCTTGGTGCAAAAGCAATCCGAAAAACTACGCCATTTGTCAGACGGCTGCCTAGGGTGAGAACTTACACAATCTTGACGATGCATATATTCATATGATTCTTGCAAGGTATTGTGGGTATTGTAGTTCATTCACTCCCAAACACAGCTGATGACAATAATTTGAGTTGTGAAACCAAGTGGTAAGATCAATAAAATACTTCTTTTATTGATGGGGTTTAATTCACCCAGCACATGTATGCTTGATAGCACTATAAATGAGGTTACTTGCTTGCAGTGTTTAAAATGGATAACAAAAAGTCACAAAGTAAACCAGAAAACAACCTTCAGCTTGTCAGGCATTTAGCTAATGTTTTCTTAGCAAATAATTACCAAATACAAAGGCACAAAGTAAAGAATAAACTTTGCTGGTTAGGTTAACTTCTGCTTATTTTCCACGCCGATCTCAGCAGTGATTCTCCCTTGCTCACACACACAATCAGGTGCAGCCCTAATTACTATCAATGGACCAGCTGAAAGCCTTTAGCTGGCTGGCTGCTACTGTGTGAGCCCAAATCCTGCTTTAAGAGCTGTTTGCAGTGGAAATAAAGAACAAAGTTAGGTTTCTTTGTGATGGCTGATGTGTTTGCTCACGGAAAACTAGCAATAGCATTTAGATAGAGAACAGTCCATATAAACTGTATTTTCATCTGCTGTATCAATTATCATAGGGTCAATATCATACATTGGCACAGATGAGTCTTTCATTAAGGCACTATCATGAGAATGCTTATTCCCTTGCTGCCATTCTCTATTATAGATAGGGTCTGGATCAGTGTTCATACCTGAGCCTCTCCTGCTATCATTATTCCTCTCTGTATAGCCTGGCCAATATGTAATCCAATTCTGATGTCCAGCCTTCCAATCTTGATCCCTGGACACTGGATCTTCTCTCACATACCTTCTGGCCTTGGTCTGAAAGTCCCTTCCACATGCAGTCTTCTCTCTTCCAGGTAGCCACTGGTGATTCCTATCTCTGCCACTCCATTCCTCTGGCTGAATCCAGTCCAATGGACTCTGCTGGCTTTTGGAATACCTCCCAGTATGAGTACTGCCTTTGAATCTCCCAGACCTTCCAATGGCCTTTCTTCTCTTCCTTCCAGAGAGTTTCCTTCTCTCTCTATCTGCGTGGCTTTTGCTGAAGCTGTTCTTCAAACTGTTGCTGAAACTGTTATCTGAAGAATAAGCTCTATTCTTATCCTGTTCTAATGTGTGCTGCTCCCTAACACAGCGCAGCTGTGTTGAATCAGGCCCTGCCCTTTGAGATGAGTGCTTAGGGATTACCTCATAGCTCTCTTGATTGCACACACATTTCCTCACTTCAGCCCCTCTCATGGCTGCTGGAAACCTGGTGCATTCTGGGACTGGTAGTCTTTTATGTGAAAACTCTGTTTTCTTACTTCTACCAGAACTGACAGGTTGCTTGTTCAGAGTCACATCATCTTTTCTATAGCTCCTACCTGAGCTATGATAAGCTTCCTTATCACATACCCCCCTGCTTAAGTTATTACGGACTGGTTTTACTGGTGAAACTTCTTCTCTACAGTCCGTAATACGGGAAAGTGCATCCGCATTCTTGTGTAACTTCCCGGCACGATGTTCAACCTGAAAATCAAACGCCTGTAAGGCCATGTACCAGCGTGTCAACCTGGCATTGTGGTTCTTCATTTGCTGCAACCACTTAAGTGGGGCATGGTCCGTGACCAACTGGAACTTTCTCCCTGTAAGGTAAAACCTTAACGCCTCCACTGACCACTTGATAGCCAAACACTCTTTTTCTATCGTGGAATACTTTTGTTCAGCCAGTGACAACTTCCTGCTCAGGTACATCACAGGATGCTCCTCTCCATCATGGCACTGGGATAGGACTGCTCCTAGCCCTACATCCGATGCATCGGTTTGAACCAGAAAAGGTTTCTTGAAGTCTACTCCTTTCAGTACCGGTCCTGTACACAATTTTTCTTTTAATACTGAAGACGCTTTTTCAGCTTCTGGTGTCCACTTTATCTGGTTTGGACAATTCTTTCGCAGCATATCCGTGAAAATGGCACTTTTCTCTGCGAATTGCGGTATAAACCGGCGGTAGTATCCAATAAGTCCTAAGAAACTTCTTAGTTGTTTCTTGGTTGTTGGAGGAGGAAAATTCCTGATGCTATCTATTTTGCTTAATAGAGGTTTAATTTTTCCTCTTCCCACTAGGTGGCCTAGGTATTTTACCTCCCTATTTGCAAAGGCACACTTCTTCGGGTTTAAAGTGATTCCCGCTTGCTTCATAGAGCACAAGACTGCCCTGATCCTCTTCAAATGCTCCGCCCAGGTGTTACTATGGATTATGACATCATCCATGTATGCAAAAGCATAACTTTGGTGGGGTCGAAGTACCTGATCCACTAACCTTTGGCAGGTAGCCGCTGCTCCATGCAGTCCGAAAGGCATCCTCTTGAACTGGAAAAGGCCAACGGGGGTGCTGAACGCAGTTTTCGGCTTCGACTCCCTGGTGAGCGGGATTTGCCAATATCCTTTTGTCATATCAAGGGTGGTTAAGTATTGAGCCTGTCCCAGCTGGTCTAGCAGCTCCTCAATTCTTGGCATTGGATATGCATCAAAAACTGATATGGCGTTTACCTGCCGGAAGTCAATACAAAATCTTAAGGATCCATCAGGCTTCGGCACAAGGACTATGGGGCTATTCCAGGGACTCTTTGACTCCTCTATTACCCCCATGTCCAACATCTCCTGGACTTGTGCCACTACCTCCTGTCTTTTGGCTTCAGGCAAGCGGTATGGCCTTTGACGAACCAATTTCCCAGGTGGAGTTATTATTTCATGGGCCACCAAATGGGTCTCCCCAGGTATGGGTGTCAACACATCTGGGAATTCCTTAAGCAACTTCCTAATTTCTTCCTGTTGTACCATTGTCAGGTCCTCACCTATTTGGGGCTCTGATTTTTCTTTACAATCAGATACCTGGGGTCCCAAATCTTCCTCTTCACTCACCTCCCTCTCTCGGGCACAGGTGGCAGCTAAGCTTTTAACCCCTTTGACATCAGTAGAACCAAAACCTTTGGCTCCACGTTCAGAATTCTCTAGGGATGTGACCTCCTCCACAGGTGGAAAACCCAGCCTCTCACAAATCAATTGGGCAATTTTGTCTCCTGTCTTCACATGATACTCATTCTGTCCAAAGTTAAACAACAGAACTTTAATATTGCCCCTGTAATCGGGATCAATTACTCCCGCACCCACATCGATGAAATATTTAAGGGCTAATCCGGACCTTGGGGCTACTCTCCCATAACATCCAATTGGTATTTCCACTTGGAGACCGGTGTCAACCAGGGCTCTCCCTTGGCTAGGTACAATCACATTTTCTATGCTGCACAGGTCAAACCCAGCAGACTGAGGGGTTGCCCGCCTAGGAGCTTGGGCCTTCTCAGAGACCTTATGGTACTTTAGGACGAATATCTGCTTTGGGGTAGCTTGGTCTTCTGGATGCTTAACCATCTTTTTAGCTGGGGTCTGAGGACTTCCAAATAAAGGCCCGGGAGCTACTACCATTAAACCTTCTCCCTCCTTTTTTCCTAGTCCTTCCACTAGACCCTGCTTAAATCTTGGCCAGTCTCTTCCTAGAACCAAATCAAAGGGTAGCCTAGGCACCACTGCTAATAGGACTTCCTCTTGTTTCCCTAGGCACTTAACCTTTAGCCTATAGGTGGGATATGATGATGCAGCACCATGAATGCATCTGATGTGAACTTGGCTTTCAGGGGTTCTAGGCACAAATCTTTCTTGGGCCTCTATCCTCTTCCAAAGCCTTTTTGACATCATACTCTGGTCTGCCCCAGAGTCTAATAATGCATTTGTGGTAATTCCCTGCACATCAACCATCAAAAGAAATCCTTCCTTGGGCTGTTTCAAATCCAGACCCATTAAACTAGTGTGTGTCTGGCATCTCTTCTCTAAGTGTCCCAATTTTCCACACTTGAAACATTTCTTTCTATTCCACTGTGTCATCTGGTTTGATACAGTACATTCATTTTTAGAAACATTCCTAATTATTCCTTTTTCTGATACAGCACATCTAGCCTCAGCATCCATCTTTAGAGGGCCACCCATTCTATGGCAAGCCTGCGTGGCTTCCAAGAATCTCTCTGCTAGCATGGTTGCCTCTCCAAGATTTTGGCAATTTTGCTGTATAAGAAAAACATTCAAATCTTTAGGTACCCCAAGCATAAATTGTTCCAGCATTATAATATCTAATAACATTTCTACTGTCTTTTGCTCAGGCTCCAACCATTTTACAGCTAAACTTCTAATTCTCTGACTCAGAGCCCTGGGTGTCTCACCCACTTTCAATGTAACAGCTCTAAACATTCGCCTATACTCTGAAATAGACAACCCTAGGCGATCTCTAATAGCTGCCTTTACATCCTTATAAATCAAAGCCTGGGCTGCTGGCATTGCTCTGTAAGCTGCTAGTGCCTCACCAGTTAATGAGGCTGCCAGCCTTACTGCCCACTGGGTCTCTGGCCATGCTAAAGCCTGTGCCACTCTTTCAAAAGACTCTAGAAAATCATCAACATTATCTTCTGGAGCTAATTTCCCAAAATTAAATGCCCCAATCCCTTGATTGAGTCCCACAGTGTCCACATGTGGTGCACCAGTACTAACTGCTGGTCTTGCATCTGTTCCACTTTGGCTCTGCAGCTGAACTAGAGCTTGCACCAGATCAAGCACTGGTTTCTGCTGTTCCATTAAAGCCTTCATAGCAGTGTCCTGGGCCTGCTGTGATAGCTCCTGCTGCTTGCTGAATTGGGCTGCCATCCACTGAGCCATCTCCCTTGGATCCATCTTGACCCCTGCAAGAAAAGAGAAAAAAAAACCCAAAGAGCAGCACCTTCCAATCAGGTGTGTTTTTTTTTTCAACTTTTTTTTTTTTCAATTACCCCCTGTGCTTACACACATCCACCACTAGACCTGCCCAGGTACATATTACCTTGTCTCAGTGATGAATCCAGCTTTGCACAGGGTCTTTTCCTCTGGGACAGCTTCCTGGAACAACCACTTTTCTTCCAAAGTGCAGATGAGGGAAAGAAATCTTCTTACAGCTTTTAAACTTGACTTTTATTTGTAATCCACAACAAGTAAATCCTCTTGGTGCAAAAGCAATCCGAAAAACTACGCCATTTGTCAGACGGCTGCCTAGGGTGAGAACTTACACAATCTTGACGATGCATATATTCATATGATTCTTGCAAGGTATTGTGGGTATTGTAGTTCATTCACTCCCAAACACAGCTGATGACAATAATTTGAGTTGTGAAACCAAGTGGTAAGATCAATAAAATACTTCTTTTATTGATGGGGTTTAATTCACCCAGCACATGTATGCTTGATAGCACTATAAATGAGGTTACTTGCTTGCAGTGTTTAAAATGGATAACAAAAAGTCACAAAGTAAACCAGAAAACAACCTTCAGCTTGTCAGGCATTTAGCTAATGTTTTCTTAGCAAATAATTACCAAATACAAAGGCACAAAGTAAAGAATAAACTTTGCTGGTTAGGTTAACTTCTGCTTATTTTCCACGCCGATCTCAGCAGTGATTCTCCCTTGCTCACACACACAATCAGGTGCAGCCCTAATTACTATCAATGGACCAGCTGAAAGCCTTTAGCTGGCTGGCTGCTACTGTGTGAGCCCAAATCCTGCTTTAAGAGCTGTTTGCAGTGGAAATAAAGAACAAAGTTAGGTTTCTTTGTGATGGCTGATGTGTTTGCTCACGGAAAACTAGCAATAGCATTTAGATAGAGAACAGTCCATATAAACTGTATTTTCATCTGCTGTATCAATTATCATAGGGTCAATATCATACATTGGCACAGATGAGTCTTTCATTAAGGCACTATCATGAGAATGCTTATTCCCTTGCTGCCATTCTCTATTATAGATAGGGTCTGGATCAGTGTTCATACCTGAGCCTCTCCTGCTATCATTATTCCTCTCTGTATAGCCTGGCCAATATGTAATCCAATTCTGATGTCCAGCCTTCCAATCTTGATCCCTGGACACTGGATCTTCTCTCACATACCTTCTGGCCTTGGTCTGAAAGTCCCTTCCACATGCAGTCTTCTCTCTTCCAGGTAGCCACTGGTGATTCCTATCTCTGCCACTCCATTCCTCTGGCTGAATCCAGTCCAATGGACTCTGCTGGCTTTTGGAATACCTCCCAGTATGAGTACTGCCTTTGAATCTCCCAGACCTTCCAATGGCCTTTCTTCTCTTCCTTCCAGAGAGTTTCCTTCTCTCTCTATCTGCGTGGCTTTTGCTGAAGCTGTTCTTCAAACTGTTGCTGAAACTGTTATCTGAAGAATAAGCTCTATTCTTATCCTGTTCTAATGTGTGCTGCTCCCTAACACAGCGCAGCTGTGTTGAATCAGGCCCTGCCCTTTGAGATGAGTGCTTAGGGATTACCTCATAGCTCTCTTGATTGCACACACATTTCCTCACTTCAGCCCCTCTCATGGCTGCTGGAAACCTGGTGCATTCTGGGACTGGTAGTCTTTTATGTGAAAACTCTGTTTTCTTACTTCTACCAGAACTGACAGGTTGCTTGTTCAGAGTCACATCATCTTTTCTATAGCTCCTACCTGAGCTATGATAAGCTTCCTTATCACAAGCCCTAATTAATATGCATGAGATCTATAGGCATCAGAGCTACCCTGGCAACCTCACAGATTTGTGGCCCTACAGGTCGTTATTTTTAGACCCCTGTCTTACACCTCTGTCATTTAGGTGTGTGAGTGTACAAAGTGCAGATGTCACAGACATGAAAAGCATATATACACACTGTGACATACTTTGTCAATTCTCATGACCACCATGCAGTTGTCTAATCAATAAGATGTTGGTGGTGGTGAGAGGCAGAGAAGCATGTTACACAGTTTATGTGAACTTTTCTATGTCTTGCACATCAGCACCTTGCCCACTTACAAACGTAGATGACAGAGATGTTTGGCAGGGTTGTTGATGGGCAGCCCTGGAGGGCCACACACCACTCCGTTTGGCAAGACATCTGTAATGCATATATATCTCATGCATCTTCATTTGTACTAACATAAACACACGTCATGGCTAGACTTTCACGGAGGACTGCTTCAGAACCACTGCCATAGCTGCTAACACACCCCTGGCTGGCTACAGTTTGAGTATGGGCCAACACATGACCTGTTTGCTTTCTTTACCAAGATAGACTTCAAACACACATACCCATGATGCACTGCACATGTAAATAAGCAGTCTACAAATATAAGCAATATGGTTTATGCAGCCACAGAAACACCTACGTATGAACATGATTAATGAGCGTGTAGGTTAATGACACAGAGTTAGTCTTGGACATCACATTGTGCGGCTCCTGTGCTCACCCTGAATGTGAGAGGGGAAACCCAGAACCATGACCACAGCACCTGGCTCAGCTAAGATAGCTTATAGTGTGAGTCCACATCAGTCACAGTGTCTGATGAGTAGCACTTGTAGATGCACATGCACATGCACATGCACATGCACATACACTTATGGGCATCTGTTATTTCCCTGTGATGTTTAGCCCCTTAAGCAATTTGCTGCAACCACATCAGTCATATCCTGTGTGGTGGCCATTGCCACCGCCACATTAGTTGGGTGGGGGTGTGTTAGACAGACGGATTATGTGACAACACCCAAACGTAACAATCAAACTCATCATTGCAATGGTGCTGCTGGTGGGAAGTGATAACCTCTGTCCAGCAGAGGAAAATACAACATCCAGCGTGGTGCATGCATTTATGTGAACATCAATAAGGTGACAGCAGACAGATGGCATGCCTGGACATGCTCAGTAGCCCACCCCCACTATCTGACATTGTCCAGCAGCAAACACAGATAAGCTGCAGCTGCTACACCCTTCAAAGTGTGGCACCCTTACACATACTAGGTGCAAGCAGTCTGATAGCTAATCCATACTACTGGTGACAATGTGTGCAACCCAAACTAGGACGTCTGCACACTCACCAAGCAGTTACGTTCGTGATTGGGCTCCAAAAGGCAACCCATAGATATCACTTGCAAAAGATGTTGTTGCCACTACAGCTGACCTAGCCATGCTATGGTAACTACTCAGTCAGGGTGAGAGTGACCTTCCAGGAGGACATGCTTGGGCTACCTTGTCCATGCTACTGATGACCACACACTGCAATTTCACTTACATTGCCCTACGTTCTGTCCTCATGCATCCTGCCGAGACCAGCCTGTCGGGGGTCTAACCACAATACCTAGCACCTCATTATGCACAATGGCAAGCTAACACTGAACACAGTACAAACATTGTGCGCTGAGTAAGGTGTTGCATACATCACACACTGGATGTACAGCCACACAATCCCACAGCTATGCCATCACTGTGCTACTATAGATAGTTTTTCCAGTCTATGCCAAATCAGCAGTCGTGGACACAGTGCATGCATGGCTAGGCTATGCAATAGTGCTACTGTCACACCCCATGGTGGGGAACATCGTCAAACAACAGACCTGAGACACATTCCACAAACATCAGACATATTGGTGTGATACCACTCAATAACCATATTGTGATGAACGTAGACATTGATATCTGCCACTGATCAGATCAACATGTTGCTATATGTGTGGTGTATTTCAAGGTTTATGGTGACAGTGCTACAGTGCGCACATACTAGTTTTATGAGATGGACGCAACGCACACTATCATGACTGTCCAATAGGCTTTGGGTCCTGAAGCCTGTGTGTCTGGTCATTTCGCCTCCTGTTGATCGGTAATCTCTGGCAGAGGTCCCCAACTCCAGTCCTGTTGTAACAGACACTGCTACATTTTCACAAATGTGCCTCAGAAATATGCATGAGATATATCTGCATACCATGGACCGGCACATGCAGATGAACAGAGACATCTTTATTTAAGACATCATAACATGTGAATAAATTGTGGCCCTCCAGGACTGCATTTGAGGAAATCTGATCTATGTGATGCACATTTCTCTCTTATATGTCCACCTTGAGAGACAATATACATGTACTGTCCCTGTTTGCACGTTTCCCACTACAGGTGGTTTTTTTTTGAGAAAAATTAGGGGATGTGACAATTGCGGGGATTGGTTCAGCAGACCTGACACATGTGATTTGAACTTGTGACTTTCACCTCCTGCAGGCAGTGCCTGTGTGCTTTGCACCACCTTCTTGACACAGAGACAGTGCATTTCCAGGTAAATCCATGTCTGTTTGTCAGACTAACCCTGTCTGTTGCACTACACAGCACCCACCTAAAAACAGATAGGCCATGGTGTGATGTGGACAGGTGTCACCAGTTCCCCTGCCGTCAACATGCTCACATGGCCTTATATTGGAGTCTGCATTAACCTTTAATGATGTGGGACACTCCAGGACTGCTTTTGTTTGACTCTGCTGTAGGTGATGCACATGTTTATGTGGTGGGTACTGTTGAAGATAACATAAACATATGCCAAAATATCTTGGGTTCTCAACAGAAAATTATCAGTCTTTAATGCCTGTTTTTTTAAGGGTACACTTATGTGGACTAGTTGCAAGGAGCCACAGACAGGATTTGAACCTGTGACCTTCTGTTGTTGCACACACTGTCTGTGTACACTGCACCACTATTTCTAAACATATATTCTGTATTCCCAGGGAAGTCCATGACTTTACATCTGACAGTGCCTGTCTGTTGTTGTGTACGGTGCCAGGCTACACACGCCTACGGCACTGTCTGCTGTGGCTTGCAGTCCTTATCTGGCAAACCCATATAACCTGATTGCGTTGTGGCACTCCAGGACGGAATTTGAGGGACTCGCCTGTACATAATGCCCATTGCTCTGGTTTGTGTGCGGTGTGGGGTAAAATGTAGGTGTTGAGACCATGCTTATGTTCTCTGCAGTAAAGCAGTGTGTGAACTCTCACTGTTTAGTGGTGGTTAAAAATATGGGTACTGGGTTGCCAGGAACCACAGCTGTGATTTGAACCTGTGAACCTCTAGTCATACAGTCACTGGCTGTGTCCGCTGCACCACACTGTGCCCACAGAGACAGTGCAGTATCTGGAGATAGGAAACCTGGCCGCACGAGCCTGACACCCTGCTCTGCATAGGTTTACTGTGGGCACGTTTTCTTTGTATGGGGACAGAGGTGCAGAACACACACAAATATGCCCTCCAAATAGGTGCAGTCACAGAAATAAACCAAACAGTGCATCAGTGATATCACTGGAAAACCTGATATGCACTCCCAGGACAGTTCCATTACATTGCAGTGCTTTTGAATGAGTCCACGGACCATAGACCCTTCCAATATTCATTTCAATTCTTTGGAGCTTTCCTGGGAGTGTTTATTATTGTTGCCCATAAATAGCAGTGTTGCCCAGCAGAATTAAGATTTTCGCATACTTGGTTGTGGTTATTTTCATGTTAAATTAGCGAGTTTGTTCTGTGCACATGTTTCACACTGCTCACGTTTTTTGGGTTTCCACGATTTTGCTGTACATTGCTGACGGAAATGGTTTCTCTTCCCTTTAAATCACCTCTAACGCGGGTGTTTCACTGGCGGTATTTTTTCCTTGTAAATTCGGGCACGCTCCTGTGCGGGGAGTCTCTCCCCTCCCACATTCCACCCATTGACCCCGTCTCTCCGCCCCTCGGGGGCCTTCCTCCGCCCTCATTTCGCCTTTCCACGCCTCTATCGCACGAGCGCCCCGTAAACGTGCGCGTTTTCGGCGCACGCGTACGGGACCCGTTAATGTGCCGCGCACGCGTACGGGGCGCTTAAGAGCACTTAAATGCATCATTTTAGGGCGCTCATGTGCGCCCCGCACAAGTGCCCCGTTTAGTAAACATACCCCTTGGAGAGAAATGTACTGAGTTTTAAAGCCTGTTGGTGGACCAGGGAATTAGTGCTATGCAAAGCTATGAAAGTAACAGTGAAGTACTGTACTGCCTCCTGGGGACCGGAGAACAGATTGCTGTTTGTAAAGGATTACCTTTTGTGAATATGCGTTTAAACTAAGCCGCAGAAGCAAGGCCCAGCCAAGGACTGTGTGATAAGGCTTATGTTTATGAATGGAGAAGCATCCTGATTATTTTTGTTTGTAATATTCAAATTCCTTACCAAAGAATTTGATTTGGTCAAGTAGAACCTTATTTTCCTAAATAAAAAGAAATTTCCTGCGACCTTTGATCTTGGCTCTAATCTATCCAGACACAACTACATGCGAATGGGTTAATTCTAATACAAAGGACGATCGGGGCGCCCTCTTACCCCTAGGCAACTGCCAGGCCACAAGGGGGAGCACCGACAATATAAGGATGATTAATTTTGTATATGTTTGTCAGTGAGCAAAGCCATTCTTTCCAAGATATTGTTGTTATGGGACAGTCTGGCCATGTTTTCCCCATATTTAGAGAGTAATTTTATAAACGTCTACATCGTTAATGCATCTTGCCATGTGCCTATTTGTAGTCTATTTTATAAAGCAAAGTACTTGCACACTTTTACTTTATAAAATAGGGGTATAAAGATGCATCTCAGACTAGTGGTGGACGTTATATCTGCTCTTGAGCAGGTGGAAACACACATAAGTTATAATAGTTTGTAAGGTACACACCTAAATTTAGGTTCCACCGAAGCTACACTCCTGTGCACACCCAGACTGAAAGTAGACGTGATGGGACTTATGCATGTAGAGGATAGTAACCGCTTAAAGTGTGGAACTAAAGTGCCCATTCACATCATAGGACTTACACATGTAAATAGTACATACTTTTCTGCATGTCCCTTATAAAATTAGCTCCTTAATTGCTATATTTTCCAAAACTACCCATCTTTCATTATCTTAACACATAGCTCCATTTCTTCTGAAATCCTATTATATGGCCACCCTGGGCTGTGGACTGAGCCTTGGGGGATTTGCCTTTAATGAACCCAACAAGGTAAAACTTGTAACCGGCCCATGTATCCATTTCAACCGGCCCTTATGCACCCCCTCTTTTGTATTTCCTTTTGTTTTTGTCGATGAGATGCCACTAACCAGTTCATCTGTGACAAGGAACCTATGCTGTCGCTAACTTGGTTATCTATTTATTTATTTTTGGATTACACTTCATTACTCGCTTCTTTAACGAAGTGCAAAGTGGTGTATTTTGTTGCTATTTTGATTACCTTTGTGTTCCTACACTTAGCATCATGCAGGACATAGTGGATAAGAACATTTTTGCCAGTTGTCCTCCATGTCTTAGTGCAGTCTGTCCCCTCCTCTCTTTCCCTCTCTCCTTTATAACTTCCTCGTATGTTCCTAATCCTGCTAAGGTGAGTGGTTCTGGTACCTACCTTCATTTTCTCTTCTTGCCAAATCTAGCCCACCCAATCTTCACCCCCCTCTCCTAATCATGCCTACAGGTCATTTCCAGTCACTGGGATATGCATCCCTAGCCCCTAAGTGTGTTCCCAGATGATTTTATCTGTGATCAGTCTATGCATAGGCATCAGAACGGGGTGGGCCACATGGGCTCTGGCCCCATCAACTTTTTGCCTGCCAGCAGAGAGAGAGCAGCTGTGATCATAGCAGACTCCTTCTATCTCCAGGAACAAGCAGGAATGAGTCTTCACATATGTGTACGTCGGTACCGACGGAGCCTGCGCGGGAACGCTCCCCAGCGTCCCAAAAAAGGAAAGCTTTTGGGAGCATCCCACAGCACCTGCGCGCTGCCTTCCCGCCTTTCCTAACCACCTCCCTCCAGTTCTTCTTTTCCGCGGAGCCAGCAGGTCGTGTTCCTGTCACCGCTGAAGAAGTTCTTTGTTTTATTTTATTTCTTTGGTCGCGCGTCTGCCTTCTTCGACGTCGGACCGGTACCGCTGGTCTTTTCTTTCTTTTTCTTCAAAAAAAAAAAAAAAAAAAAAAGGATACTTTCCGTTCCACTTCAGTGTATTTTTTCTCAGTTGGGCCTTAGGCCTAACAGAAAATTCCTCATGGAAAAGCCCGCCTCCGGGTTTAAAAAATGCACTACGTGCAGCGGTACCATCTCTGTTACCGACACCCATGACTGGTGTCTTAAGTGTTTGGGTCCTGACCATTCCATCACGGATTGTCCGTCCTGCTCCATGATGTCTAAAAGAGGTTTACAGAACCGAGCAGCCAAGCTCAGTACTCTGTTTCCTTCGGATGCAGCTTTGGTGGCATCGACGTCTTCCAGGGCGTCTTCTTCCTCCTATGGATCTCAGGTAACCAAACATAAGTCCAGCCGGTCCTTGAAGGGTAGATCTCCCTCTAAGCATTGAGATGCCTCCGGGCTTGCCCTCGAGGATCCTGCACCGGCAAAAGTACCCCGGCGGGAAGCTCCGGCTTCCAAAGCTCCTCCTATGGGGTCACAGGTTGACATCGATGGCATGGCCTCGACCAATCACCTGTTGCAATGTTCTGGGGTACCGGTGGAATCTGCCGGTACCGACCTCCAGACATTCATGGCATCGATGGATCAGAATGTTCTGACCATGCAGCATGCCATTACCGCATTCATACAAGCTGCGACGCCGCTGGTACCGCAACAAGCTTCGTTGTCGGTACCGGCTCCGATATCGGTTCCGGTGCCGGTACCGATTGCATCGACATCTGCTTCGGTGTCAACTGCAGTGGTACCCTGTCCAATGCTGCCTGTCGGTACCGATCCGGTACCGATGACTCCCGATGTCGATACCACTCGGTATGCGTATCGGGCCTTACAGGAGCATCCAGACAGGCGATACTTCGATTCCTCCGAAGACTCTGATGCATTGGAGACCTCTGTCGAAGCATCGGTACTTCTTCCTCAGGAGTCTTCTTCTCCAAAAAGAAGAATGTCCCCTCCAGAAGACTTGTCTTTTCAAGACTTCATAAGGGAAGTGGCCAAGGGGCTTTCTATCTCAGTAGCCCCTGAGACAGAGCCTAGAGCCAAAAAATTGGATATTTTGCAATATCCCAAGGCTCCTAAAGAAGCAGCCACTTTGCCAGTTCATGAGATCCTTTATGACCACATGCTAGGCATATGGGAGACTCCTCTCACCATCTCTTCTCATTCTCGCAGGTTGGATACCATGTATCATGTCCCTCCTTGTCCTGGATTTCATAAAACTCAGCTTCCTCACCATTCTATTGTGGTGGAGTCTGCTATGAAAAAGTTAAAGAGTGCAAAGAGGCACTCATCTGCTCCTCCAGGAAGAGAATGTAGAACCTTAGATGCTTTTGGCAGGAAAATTTTCCAGGCCAGTATGCTTGTTGCCAGAATCAACTCCTATAGTCTTTATATGGGGATGTTTCTGAAGGAAGTTACAGATCATCTGCAGACTTTCCTCCCTTTTCTTCCAGAAGATAAAAGGGAGGACTTTCTTACCTGGCTTAAGCATGCCCAGGATGTTTCCAAATTTTCCAACCGTGCAGCCTTTGACTCTTTTGAGGGGGCCAGCAGAGCCTCGGCCATTGCCATAGGTGCACGCAGAATTGCTTGGTTACAAGCTTCTGATTTGGAACCCTGGGTCCAAGATGGATTAGGAAATCTTCCTTGTACAGGTGAAAACCTGTTTGGCAAAGATTGGCAAGCAAAGGCCACTCAAATGGATGCAGAAAATTCTGCTTTGGATAGGCTTTCAAAGTCTACCTCTAATCCTGTCCAAAAGAGGTTGTTCAAAAAGGCATATTTTCCCAAGAAGGGAAAATATTATCCTGTTTATGGTCAACAGACATCTTCTGCAGGTCGTTTTGCTGCAAAGCGTCAACAACCTAAACAGGCCAAGCCTAAGGCTGCAAGGAATACTGTAGCCCAACAGCCTCGGCCTCCTCAGGGCCTTTGACTTGCAACTAGAGAACTTAGCCTTTCTGGCTCTAAAAGACCCAGAGCCTCTCACCATTCCAGGAAGGTTAGCTCACTTTGCTTTCATATGGGAGCAAATCACAGCAGAGCAGTGGACCCTTTCCATCATAAGGGAGGGGTACAAACTTCATTTCTCAAACCTTCCTCCTTACACCATGGTGAGACAGTTCAATTCTCCAACATCTCTTCTCAACCTTCTGGGTCAGGAGATTTCTACCCTTCTTGCCCAAGGGGCAATAGAAGAAGTACCTCTTCTTGAACAGGGCTCAGGGTTCTACTCCCCCTACTTTCTAATTCCAAAGAAAACAGGGGGCTACAGACCCATATTAGATCTCAGAGAATTGAACAAATTCCTATGCAAGGAGAAATTCAAGATGATTTCTCTAGGTACTCTCCTTCCTTTCCTTCAGAGTCAGGATTGGCTTTGTTCTCTAGATCTCAAGGATGCGTATACCCATATACTCATCCATCCAGCACACAGAAGGTTCCTTTGGTTCCTTTATCAGGGAAAGCACTACCAATACAGGGTGCTTCCCTTTGGTCTGGCCTCTGCTCCAAGAGTGTTCACAAAATGCATGGCAGTAATAGCTGCCTTTCTACACACTCTAGGAATATTTGTATTCCCATATCTGGATGACTGGCTCATCCGAGCTTCATCCCAGTCAGAGGCCCAGACTTCCCTAGCCTGCACAATGCGTGTTCTGCAGTATCTGGGACTGGTAATAAACTTTCCAAAGTCCCAACTCACCCCTACTCAGTCTCTAGAGTTCATAGGGGCCTTGCTGGATACCACAACTGCAAGGGCCTATCTTCCCCAGGCCCGTTGCCTACGTTTAGTGCAGTTAGCCTCTCAGATCCAGTTAAAAACCCATCTAACTGCTCGAGAGATGTTGCAACTGCTAGGCCACATGGCATCCACTGTGCATGTGGTCCCTTATGCTCGCCTTCACATGAGGGCAGCTCAATGGACTTTGTCGACCCAGTGGACCCAGGCATCAGGGGGTCTGTCAGACAAAATAGCAACCTCCAGGCGCCTCTTTTGGTCACTCCAGTGGTGGAAGTCCACTCAAAATCTGTTGCTGGGGTCCCCCTTCCAACAATTGTTACCCCAAGCAATCCTTACAACAGATGCCTCTCCAAAGGGTTGGGGAGCTCATCTTCAAGACCTCTCCACCCAGGGCATTTGGTCTCTAAAGGAGACCTCCCTACATATCAACATCTTAGAGCTCAGAGCAATCTTCTTAGCTCTCAGAGTCTTCCATACCCTGCTCAGCTACAAGACAGTCCTCATTCACACGGACAACCAAGTAGCCATGTTCTACGTGAACAAGCAGGGAGGAACTGGCTCTCTGTTGCTTTGCAACAAAGCTCTGAGATTATGGGCCTTCGCCAGAGAGCATCAAATTCATCTTCTGGCAGTATACCTTCCAGGAGTTCAAAACTCTTGGGCAGACAGACTCAGTCGAGTTCTGCTTCCACACGAATGGTCCCTTCATATGGACCAGATAGTCAGAATCTTTCGAATTTGGGGAACCCCGGACATAGACCTCTTTGCAAGTCCGTGGAATGCCAAACTTCCCAGATTCTGTTCCAGAATTCCGTGTCAGGGAGTTCAGGCCAGGGATGCCTTCCTCCTTCATTGGGGTCAAGACTTCCTGTACGCCTTTCCACCCATTCCCTTAATTCCCAAGATCCTGTTAAAGCTTCAGAGAGATCGAGGGACTATGATCCTCATAGCTCCATGTTGGCCACGCCAAGTGTGGTACCCTCTACTTCTGCATCTCTCTCAAGCTCCCTCCCTGGACTTGGGGTCTGCTCCAGATCTCCTGTCTCAGGAGGGCGGAATGTTGTGGCACCCAAACCCCCAGTCTCTCCATCTCAGGGCTTGGTTGCTGAAGGCTTAGACCTTCAAGATTGGCATCTTTCTCAGCAAGTAAGGGATATCCTTCATGCTTCCAGAAAGCCTTCTACTAGACGTTCCTATGCTTTTAAATGGAAAAGGTTTACCATTTGGTGTGCTGAGAAGGGTATTAACCCTCTAGCAATACCTTTGAATTCTTTACTAGAATATCTCCTGCATCTTTCCCATGCAGGCCTCAAAACGAATTCAGTAAGGGTCCATTTGAGTGCTATTGCAGCATCCCTTAAGCCTCTCAATGGACAACCTGTCTCCTCTCATCCTCTTATTGCAAGATTCATGAGAGGCCTTCTTTTAACTAAACCTCCCATTAGACCACCTCCAGTGGCATGGGACTTGAATTTGGTTCTTGGTCAACTCATGAAGCCACCCTTTGAACCCTTAGCCACTACCTCCTTGAAATGTCTTTCCTGGAAGGTTATCTTTCTTATTGCAGTCACCTCAGCTCGCCGCATCAGTGAACTGCAGGCCTTAGTGGCTAATCCACCTTATACAAGGTTCCATCATGATAAGGTAGTCCTTAGGACCAATCCACACTTTATGCCTAAAGTGGTCTCACATTTTCATCTTAATCAAGAGGTGTATTTACCTGTCTTTTTTCCAGGTCCTCATGCATCAAGTGCAGAGAGGAATCTTCATACCCTGGATTGTAAGAGAGCTCTTGCTTTTTACTTACAAAGGACACAGCAACATAGAAAGTCTTCTCAACTCTTTGTTGCTTTTGATCCCTCTCATTTGGGACTTCCAGTCTCTAAGAGAACACTGTCCAATTGGATTGCTCAGTGTATTCCTTTTGCCTACCAGAGTAAGAACCTTTCTCTGGAGGGCCATGTCACAGCTCATAATGTGAGAGCCATGGCCACCTCTATGGCTCATCTAAATTCTCTGTCCATCGACCAAATCTGTCGAGCGGCCACCTGGGCCTCGGTTCATACCTTCACAGCCCATTACTGTTTGGAGGCTCCGGCTTTCAAAGCTTTATCTATGGGGTCACAGGTTGACATCGATGGCTCGGCCTCGATCGATCACCTGTTGCCATGTTCTGGGGTACCGGTGGTTCCCACTGGTACCAACATCCAGACATTGGTGGCGTCGATGGATCAGAATATTCTGACCATGCAGCATGCCATCACGGCATTCATACAAGCTGCGATGCCTTTGGTACCGCAACAAACTCCGTTGTCGGTACCGATTCCGGCACCGATATCGGTTCCGGTGCCGGTACCGATTGCATCGACATCAGCTTCGGTGTCGACTGCAGCGGTACACTGTTCTGTGATGCCCATCGGTACCGATCACTCCCGATGTCGATACCACCCGGTATGCGTATCGGGCTCTGCAGGAGCATCCAGACAGGTGATACTTCGATTCCTCTGAAGATTCTGATGAATCAGAGGCCTCTATCGAAGCATCGGTGGCACATGAGGGCAGCTCAATGGACTTTGTCCACCCAATGAACCCAGGCATCAGGGTGCCTGTCAGACAAAAAAGCAACTTCCAGTCGCCTTTTTTGCTCTCTCCAGTGGTGGAAGTCCACCCAAAATCTGTTGCTGAGGTCCCCCTTTCAACAGGTGTTACCCCAAGCAATCCTCACAACAAATGCCTCCCCAAAGGGTTGGGGGGCTCATCTACAAGATCTCTCCACCCAGGGCATCTGGTCTCCACAGGAGACATCTCTACATATCAACCTCTTAGAGCTCAGAGCAATTTTTCTAGCTCTCAGAGTCTTCCACACCCTGCTCAGCTACAAGACAGTCCTCATCCACACGGACAACCAAGTAGCCATGTTCTATGTGAACAAGCAGGGGGGGACTGGCTCTCTGTCGCTTTGCAACGAAACTCTGAGATTGTGGGCCTTCGCCAGAGAGCATCAAATTCATCTCATGGTAGTTTATCTTCCAGGGGTTCAAAACTCTTGGGCAGACAGACACAGTCGAGTTCTGCTTCCACACGAATGGTCCCTCCATGGGGACCAGATAACCAGGACCTTTCAAATTTGGGGAACCCCAGACATAGACCTGTTTGCAAGTCCGTGGAATGCCAAACTTCCCCATTTCTGTTCCAGGATTCCGTGTCAGGGAGTTCAGGCCAGGGATGCCTTCCTCCTTCATTGGGGGCAAGACTTCCTCTACGCCTTTCCACCCATTCCCCTAATTCCCAAGACACTGTTCAAGCTTCAGAGAGACAGGGGGTCTATGATCCTCATAGCTCCACGTTGGCCACGCCAAGTGTGGTACCCTCAATTCTTCATCTCTCTCAAGCTCCCTCACTGGACTTGGGATCTGCTCCAGACCTCCTGTCCCAGGAGGAGGGAACGTTGTGGCACCCAAATCCCCAGTCTCTTCATCTCAGGGCCTGGTTGCTGAAGGCCTAGACCTTCAAGATTTGCATATTTCTCAGCAGGTGAAGGATATCCTTCATACTTCCAGAAAGCCTTCCACTAGACGTTCCTATGCTTTTAAATGGAAAAGGTTTACCATTTGGTGTGCAGAGAAGGGTCTTAACACTCTTGCAATACCTCTGAATTTTTTACTAGAGTATTTGCTGCATTTATCCCATGCAGTGGAGTGGAGGAGTGGCCTAGTGGTTGGGGCAAGGTACTTCAGGCCAGAAGGTCGGAGGTTTAAATCCCACTAGAGGACAGCAACCTTGGGCCGGAAGGACTGGGGTTTCTAGTCCCACAGGTGCTCCTTGTGGTCTTGGGCAAGCCACTTAACCCTCCATAGCCCATGTTCCCTGTAAAATAGTTATCTCCAAGTTATAATGCCCTGTTCAATGTAATTTCCGTTTGTTCAATGTAAACCGCACTGATGCAGAATAGCGCGGTATATAAGAGAATGTAAATAAATAAAATAAATAAATAAATAAATGCAGGCCTTAAAACGAATTCAGTAAGAGTCCATTTGAGTGCTATTGCAGCATCCCTTAAGCCTCTCAATGGACAGCCTATTTCCTCTCATCCTCTTATAGCAAGATTCATGAGAGGCCTTCTTTTGACTAAACCTCCCATTAGACCACCTCCAGTGGCATGGGACTTGAATATGGTTCTTGGCCAGCTTATGAAGCCACCCTTTGAACCCTTAGCCACTACCTCCTTGAAATTTCTTTCCTGGAAGGTTATTTTTCTCATTGCAGTCACTTCAGCTCGCCGCATCAGTGAACTGCAAGCCTTGGTGGCTAATCCTCCTTATACAAGGTTCCATCATGACAAGGTAGTCCTCAGGACCAATCCACAATTTATGCCTAAAGTGGTTTCACCTTTTCATCTAAATCAAGAGGTGTATTTACCTGTCTTTTTTTCCAGGACCTCATGCATCAAGTGCAGAGAGGAATCTCCATACCCTGGATTGTAAAAGAGCGCTCGCTTTTTACTTACAAAGGACACAGCAACATAGAAAGTCCTCTCAACTCTTTGTTGCTTTTGATCCCTCTCATTTAGGACTTCCAGTCTCTAAGAGAACTCTGTCCAATTGGATTGCTCAGTGTATTTCTTTCGCCTACCAGAGTAAGAACCTTTCTCTAGAGGGCCATGTCACAGCTCACAATGTGAGGGCCAGGGCAGCCTCTATGGCTCATCTAAACTCTGTGTCCATCGACCAAATCTGTCGAGCGGCCACCTGGGCCTCGGTTCATACCTTTACAGCCCATTACTGCTTGGACAAGGACTCCCGCCGGGATGCCTTGTTTGGTCAGGCTGTTCTTAAACACCTGTTCCATGCTTAAACAACTCCTACCCCCCATCCCTGGTTGGATGCCCGAGATCCATGGAGGGAGGTAGAGCCCTTCTCAGGGAATCACAACCTTGGGGATCTCCCTGGCATCTCTAGCTGGGGAGTCCCCATATGTGAAGACTCATTCCTGCTTGTTCCTGGAGATAGCACAGTTTCTTACCTGTAAGAGGTGATCTCTGGGAACAGCAGGAATAAGTCTTCACAACCCACCCACCTCCCCTAGGAGTTGTATCTCTCTATCTTTCCTTTCCTCTCTCTCTCTCTTTGTCTCAGCTTAAAACTCGAACTGGAGAGAGGCGGTTGGGAAAGGCGGGAAGGCAGCGCGCAGGCGCTGTGGGATGCTCCCAAAAGCTTTCCTTTTGGACGCTGGGGAGCGTTCCCGCGCAGGCTCCGTCGGTACCGACAATACCCATATGTGAAGACTTATTCCTGCTGTTCCCAGAGATCACCTGTTACAGGTAAGTAACTGTGCTTTACTAAACGTGGAGCTGTTTCTAAAATACAAAGAAGGAAGTACAATCTCATTCATTGCTTTGATAATATTAACGGCCCAGCAAATGATAACATTTTAGGAAATAAAAGTACATGGGCTCTAATAATATTATGGTTGTAGTTGAATGTTGACCCTTGAAGTTTTCATACTGTTAGTACATGAAACAGCTTTGACATAGAATGGAGGAGACTTAATCCTGTATATATGTATTTGCTGTATAGGGTTTGAGAAGTTTGTTCATGTGGAGGCACATTCCATTCTGCATGTCCTGACCTCTGTGTGTCCGGTCGGAACTGGACGCAGAGATAGACCCGGTTCTGATCCCATTGGGCATGTCTAGACCCATGGGATCAGATACACATCTAGGCCTGTACATGCAGGCTGGAGCCCTACTCCCATTGGCCTGCATGTACAGACCCCTGCCTGGCTAACTCAGTCAGGCTCCTGTATGGAGCCATGGTGCCATGGCACCATGGCTCCATTTCTGGAGCCGCGATCCCCGGTCGCCGACCACTTTCACCTTTCCCCGCAGCCCGACCCCTGATATGACCTCCCATGGCCAGGGTCGGATTGTGGGGAATCTCCTGCACCTCCTCACCTTTTTGAACCCAGCCAGGCCTCCTGCCCTCAACATCTAGGGGGACGTATTCCACTTCCGAGGTGGACTAAGTCCCTCGTCCAGTTTGACAGCCCCAGACGTACAAGGCCGACTTCAGTATTGGCCCTGTATGTCCGAGGCAGTGGACTGCCCACTGCCTGCCCTAACTCTGCCTCCACACTGCCCCCTCCCACTCCCATCTAAGCCTCCGCATGCAAACTCCTTGTTCATACTGGGAGGCTTAGTCGGGGACGGCAAGGGGGACGAATAACTATTCATGGGATGGAAGAGACCCCATAATGTCTCTCTGTTTTTGTTCATGTTCTTCTTGAACAGCTTGATCTCCATTTTCTAAAGATATTAGAGTTTGATATGGTATGTCAGAAATTCACCTCAAGTATTTTTTCCCGACTTCCCAGAGTTGAGACTTGACAAATAGGCATGGACTCTCTCACAAGTCTTTTGTTACAAATGTACTTGAAAAAGTCTTTATTATGTGTTTTTGCTTCCACAGCAAGCTTTTCCTCAACTTCTCTCTTTGCCTGTCTTATCAATGCCTTGCATCTAACTTGCCAGTGCTTATGTTGTTTCTAGTTTTTGTCATTTGGCTCTTTTTTCTATTTCCTGAAAGATGCTTTTTTTGGCTACAACAGCCTCTCTGACCTCACCTTTAAACCATGCTCTCAGTTTTTTGGACTTCCTTCCACCTTTCTTAAAGTGTGGAATACAGCAGGTCTGGGCTTCCAAGACAGTATTTTTAAACAATGCACATGCTTGATGTAAATTTTTAACCTTTTGCAGCTACTCATTTTAGTTTTTTCTTAACTGTTTTCCTCATTTTATCAGTCTCCCTTTTGAAAATTAAAAGGCAGTACTGTGGATTTCCCTGCAGTCCTTCCTCCATTTATCATATCAAAGGTGATCATGCTATGATCATTATTGCCAGGTGGCACCAATACCCTTATCTCTTGCACCAGATCTTGTATGCCACTAAGGACTATGTCAAAATGGCTTCCCCTCTGGTCAGTTCATGAACCAGCTTCTCCAAGAAGCAGTCATTTATTTCATCTAGAAACTTTATATCCCTAGCATGTTCTGCGGTGACACTGACCCAGTCGATAGAGGGATAATTGAAATCACCCATTATTAATACTGTATTGTAACTTTTGTTAGCTTCCCTGATTTCTTTGAGCATTTCTTCATCCATTTGTTCATTTTGGCCAGGCAGTCGGTAGCAGACCCCCACTGCCATCGCCTTCTCATTTTTACATGGAATTTCACTCCATAGAGATTCTAAAATATATTTTGTTTCCTGCAAAACTTTAATTCTGTGTGACTCAATGCCCTCTCTAACATAGAGCGCAACCCACCGCAGTTTGATCTACTCTATCATTGTGATATAATTTGTACACAGGTATCACAGTGTTCCACTGGTTGTCCTCCTTCCACCAGGTCTCTGAGATACCAATCATATCTAACCTTTCATTTAGTGATATATATTCTAACTTGTCCAACTTATTTTTTAAACTTCTAGCATTTGCATACAAGCATGTGAAAGGTCATATTTTGTTCATATTAATTGGTTATCAGAAGGCAGGAGTAATTTGAACATAAGAACATAAGATCATAAGATATGCCATACTGGGTCAGACCAAGGTCCATCAAGCCCAGTATCCTGTTAACAACAGTGGCCAATCTAGGTCATACATACCTAGCAGTTTCCCCAAAAGACACAGGTTCCACAATGCTTGCACAGGGTCAAGCATTGATATCCTGGGTCCCTTCTTAATATTGGTTTATGGACCTTTCCTCCAGGAACTTGTCAAAACCTTTTTTAAACCCAGCTACACTAACAGCCTTTACTACATCCTCCGGTAACAAATTCCAGAGTTTGATTACACGTTGAGTGAAAAAATATTTTCTTTTATTAGTCTTAAATAGTTTACCCTGTAGCTTCATTGCATGTCCCCTAGTCTTCCTATATTCTGATAATGTAAACAATCGATCTACGTTTACCCGTTCCACTCCGTTCATTAATTTATAGACTTCTATCATATATCCCCTCAGCCATCTCTTTTCCAGGTTAAAGAGCCCTAACCTTTTTAGCCTTTCTTCAAAAGAGTATCCTTCCATCCCCTTTACCATTTTGGTGGCTCTTCTCTGAACCTTTTCTAATAACGCTATATCCTTTTTAAGATACAGCGACCAGAATTGCACACAATATTCAAGGTGCGGTCTCACCATGGAACGATATAGAGGCATTATAATATCTTTTGATTTATTTTCCATTCCTTTCCTTATGATACCTAGCATTCTATTTGCTCTCTTGGCCGCCGCTGCACAGTGGGCCGAGGGTTTTAACATGTTATCCACAATGATGCCTAAATCTTTTTTTGGGGTGGTGGTTCCTAATGTGGAACCTTGCATCGTGTAACCATAGTTTGGGTTGTTCTTCCCTAGGTGCATAACTTTGCACTTGTCCACATTAAATTTCACCTGCCATTTTGATGCCCAGTCTTCCAATTTATCAAGATCCTCTTGCAATTTTCCACAATCCTCTTGGGTTTTAACAACTTTAAATAGTTTTGTGTCATCTGCAAATTTGATAACCTCACTCGTTATTCCACTTTTCAGGTCATTTTTGAATATGTCAAAAAGCAGCGGACCCAGTACAGATCCCTGGGGTACACCACTATTCACCTTTCTCCATTGGGAAAATTGGCCATTTAGGCCTACCCTCTGCTTTCTATCTTTTAACCAGTTCCTGATCCACAATAGTACACTGCTTCCTATCCCATGACTCTTTAATTTTACCAAAAGTCTCTGATGAGGGACCTTGTCAAAGGCTTTCTGAAAGTCCAGGTACATTATATCAACCGACTCACCTTTGTCCACCTGTTTATTCACACCTTCAAAAAAACATAACAGATTAGTAAGACAAGATCTTCCTTGTCTAAAGCCATGCTGGCTGTCTCCCATTAGGCCATGACTATCTACATGCTGAGTAATTTTGTTCTTTATGATGGTTTCTACCATTTTTCCCAGTACTGACGTCAGGCTCACCGGTCTGTAGTTTCCCGAATCACCCCTGCAACCCTTTTTAAAAATTGGCGTTAAATTGGCGATCCTCCAATCTTCAGGTATTACAGATGATTTTAATGAAAATTTGCAGATTACTAATAGCAGGTCTGTAATCTCATTTTTCAGTTCTTTCAACACCCTTGGATGTATACCATTCGGCCCAGGTGATTTGCTAATCTTCAGTTTATCTAATAGTTGTAATACATCTTCCCGATGTATCGATATTTCCTTCAATTCTTCCGCACCGTTAAATGTCACTTCAGTCATGGGTAACATCCCTACATCTTCCTCAGTAAAGACCAAAGCAAAGAATTCATTCAGTTTCTCCGCTATCGCCTTGTCGCCTCTTAGTGCCCCTTTAACCCCTCTATCATCTAATGGACCAACTGACTCTCTCACAGGTTTTTTGCTATGAATGTACTTGAAAAAGTCTTTATTTCATGTTTTTGCTTCTGCAGCAAACTTCTTCTCAAATTCTCCCTTTGCCTGCCTTATCAATGCCTTGCATTTGACTTGCCAGTGCTTGTGCTGTTTCCAGGTTTCGTTGTTTGGCTCTTTTTTCCATTTCCTGAAAGATGCTTTTTTTGGCAACAGCCTCTCTGACCTCACCTTTAAACCATGCTGGCAGTTTTTTGGGCTTCCTTCCATTTTTCTTAAAGCGTGGAATACAGCTGGTCTGGGCTTCCAAGATAGTATTTTTCAATAACACCCAAGCTTGATGTAAGTCTTTAACCTTTGCAACTGCTCCTTTTAGTTTTTTCTTAACTATTTTCCTCATTTTATCATAGTCTCCCTTTCAAAAATTAAAAGGTAGTACTGTGGATTTCCTTACTATCCCTCCTCCACTAATTAAATCAAATGCGATCATGCTATGATCACTGTTGCCAAGTGGCCCCCAACACCCTTATCTCTTGCACTAGTTCTGGTGTTCCACTAAGGACTAGGTCTAATATGGCTTCCCCTCTGGTCGGTTCATGAACCAGCTGCTCCAAGAAGCAGTCATTTATTTCATCTAGAAACTTTATCTCCCTAGCATCTGTGGTGACACTGACCTAGTCGATAACGGGGTAATTGAAATCACCCACTATTATTACTGCGCTGTAACTTTTGTTAGCTTCCTTGATTTCTTTGAGCATTTCATCATCCATTTGTTCATTCTGGCCAGGCGATTGATAGTACACCCCCACTGCCATCGCCTTCCCCTTTTTACATGGAATTTCAATCCATAGAGATTCTACAGCAAATTTTGTTTCCTGCAAAACTTTAATCCTTTCTGACTCAATGCCCTCTCTAACATAGAGCGCAACCCCTCCACCAATTTGATCAGCTCTATCATTACAATATAGTTTGTACCCAGGTATCACAGTGTCCCACTGGTTGTCCTCCTTCCACCATGTCTCTGATATTCCAATCATATCTAACCTCTCATTTAGTGCTATATATTCTAACTCTCCCAGCTTATTTTTTAGACTTCTAGCATTTGCATACAAGCATTTTAGAGACTGTATTTTATTCATATTAATTTGGCTATTAGTAGACATGGGTAATTTGGGATCTTTAAGCTCTGTCTGCTCCATACTCAAGGGCATTTGGGCTACTTTACTCTTTTTTGGAACCTCTCCGCTTTTGGTAGTGTCCTTCAAGGATACATTCTTCCGAACCATCCGCTCTTGGGCGACTGTCGGCTTACCCTATTATCTAGTTTAAAAGCTGCTCTATCTCCTTTTTAAAGGTTAATGCCAGCAGCCTGGTTCCATCCCGGCTTCGGAAGAGCCCCTCCTGTCCCCAGAATGTTCCCCAGTTCCTAACAAATCCAAAACCCTCATCTCTGCACCATTGTCTCATCCACGCATTGAGACTCCGGAGTTCTGCCTGCCTTTTGGGTCCTGCGTGTGGAAAGGGAAGCATTTCGGTGAACGCTACCCTGGAAGTTCTGGATTTCAACTTCCTATCTAAAAGCCTAAATTTAGCCTCCAGAGTATCCCTACCACATTTTCCTATGTCATTGGTACCGACATGTACCAAGACAGCAGACTCCTCCCCAGCACCATCTAAGACCTTATCTAGGTGGCATATGAGGTCCGCTACCTTCGCACCAGGCAGGCATGTTACCAGACGATCCTCACGTCCACTAGCCACCCAGCTATCTACATGCCTAATGATCGAATCACCAACTATGACGGCTGTCCTAACCCTTCCCTCATGGGTACATGGCCCTGGAGAAACTTCCTCGGTGCGAGAGGGTTTTACATCACCTGGAGGACAGGTCCTAGTTAAAGGATAACTTCCTGCTACACCAGGGTGATGCTGTCCTGTCACATGGCCTCTCTCCTCCATGGCAACAGGGATGCTGCCAGACTGGAGGTGGGACTTCAGGACTATATCCCTGTAGGTCTCGCCTATGTACCTCTCTGTCTTTCTTATGTTTTCCAAGTCTGCTACTCTAGCCTCTAGAGAATGGACTTGTTCCCTGAGAGGAAAGAGCTCCTTGCACCTATTATTATTATGAATTATTACTAAGCATTTATAAAGCGCTGCAACATACGAAGCACTGTACAAACATAAAAAGAGACAGTCCCTGCCCGTTAGAGCTCACAATCTAGTCAAGACAAAATATGACATAAATTAGATAATACAAATAACAACAAGACAAGAATAAATGTTTATGGAGAGAACAAGAAAGGACGAGTTAGGAATAAAAAGCAATAATGAAGAAATAGGATTTCAGTTTGGATTTGAAGTTGGCCAGGGAGGAGGCTTGGTGGACAGAGACAGGTAGAGAATTCCAGGAAAAGGGTGCAGCCAGTTGAAGGGAGCAAAGTCTAGAATTAGCAGTATGAGTAAAAGGCATAGATAAACGAAGACAATTAGATGAGCGGAGTAGGCGAGAGGGGGTGTAGGTAGAGATGAGGGATGAAAGGTAATGAGGGGCAGA
The DNA here is from genome assembly GCA_033557465.1 of Ichthyophis bannanicus. Classification (NCBI taxonomy): domain Eukaryota; kingdom Metazoa; phylum Chordata; class Amphibia; order Gymnophiona; family Ichthyophiidae; genus Ichthyophis; species Ichthyophis bannanicus. Next base: position 150,934,558 of record CM066038.1, on the reverse strand, counting down.
AGAATGAATACATTTATAGGTTAGAAGGAGGAGTTTGAACTGGATACGGAAGCGGATGGGGAGCCAGTGAAGTGACATGAGAAGAGGAGTAATGTGTGAAAAACGAGACTGACGGAAAATCAGACGAGCTGCAGAATGTTGAATAGACTGGAGAGGAAAGAGGTGGTTAGCAGGGAGGCCAGCAAGGAGAAGGTTACAGTAATCAAGGCGGGAGGTGATTAAAGAGTGGACAGTCAGTTTAGTAGTGTTATCAGAGAGAAAAGGGTGAATTTTGGAGCTATTGTAAAGAAAGAAACGGCATGTTTAACAATGTTTTGGATATGTAAAGAGAAGGAGAGAGATGAGTCAAAAGATAACACCAAGGTTCCGTGCCGAAGAGACAGGAAGGATAACAGAGTTATCCACAGAGATTGAGAAAGGGGAAGGAGGAGGGGAGGCATTAGGGGGAAAGACAAGGAGTTCAGTTTTGGCCATGTTCAGCTTCAAGCAGCAGTAGGACATCCAGGAAGCAATGTCAGAGAGGCAGGCCGAGATCTTAGCTTGAATTTCAGGAGAGATAACAGGCGTAGAGAGGTAGATTTGAGAGTTGTCAGCATAGAGATGATAATGAAAGCCATGGGAAGAGATAAGGGCACCAAGGGATTGGGTATAGAGAGAGAAGAGGAGCGGACCTAAGACAGAACCTTGAGGTACACCCACAGGTAAAGAGGTAGAAGAGGAGGAGGAGCCACTGAAGTACACACTGAAAGAGTGGTGGGAGAGATAGGAGGAGAACCAACAAAGTACAGAGCCTTTGAAACCGAGTGAAGACAGGGTGATAAGAAGAAGATTGTGGTCAACGGTGTCAAAGGCAGCAGAGAGATCCACAAGAATGAGGACAGAATAAAAGCCTTTGGACTTAGCCAGAAACAAATCATTGGCGACTTTGGTAAGAGCAGTTTCGGTAGAATGTAGGGGACAGAAACCAGACTGTAAAGGATCTAGGAAGGCATGAGAGGAAAGGAAGTCGAGACAGCAGTGGTAGTGCACACGTAAGGCCTCTCACCAACTGGGAGAAAATCATACATGTGACACTCAATGCAAAAGGATGGAAAGCCCCCATCTCGCTGCTGGACTGCTGTCTGCATCTTAGTTTTAAGCTTGTGTTTAAATCTTTAAGTTCTTTACTTACTAAGGGTTGTTATGGATATTTATACTAATAAAACTGTACCTAATATGTTTAATTTGGATGTTAAAGTTCTGTTTACTCTGTACTTAAGAGCATTAGGGTTATTTTTGTCTTTATTGGAACCTCTCTGTCGATATGCCCTAACTTCAGTCTTTTGTTAGTATCCTCCTTCATGTGCTCTTGGGCGACTGTCAGTTTCCCCCTATTATCTAGTTTAAAAGCTGCTCTTTCTCCTTTTTAAAGGTCTTTGGTTGGAAGTTGATCATGTGGATTATCGATTAGGAGATTATAACAGGTAGTTTGGGGGTGTAGCCACTCTCTGGCTAGAGTTATACTCAGCCTGAGCAGGAGTTAACTTATTTGTGTCCGAGGGTTGCCAACAGCAAATAAACAGTGTTGTTTGTATATTTGAGAGTGACTACATCTTTGTGAGCCTATCTCTAGCAGAGTGATGCATTAATGGATCTTCTATGGTAGATCCTCTTTCTGTGTGTGTCAAATTGTTTTTTAGGTTTTAAAATTTATTTTAAAATGCATTTACCTTATAGAGTGTGGCTTTCTTATTTAATAACAGTTGCCATTGAGGTTTTATCCACAGATAGCTCTTCCGAGGCCAAGAGGTTTTTAGGTAAAGCAAATCTAGTTCCCACAAAAGTTATGGATGCTCTTTTCTGTTCACTCTGCGGAGAGAGTAATACTCTACCTTATGGTGGAGGAAAATTCTCCAGATCACAAGAAATGTGAACAGTGATTAATGGTTAGTATTTCTAGTGACTACCTGTGTTAGTGGAATTCTCTCCACTATTCACAAAGAGGCAAATTCTGAAATTGTGCACGTCCAGGCAGCGGGCATGTCCAAAAGGAAACATGCAGAAATAGAACTCAGTTCCACACACACGGGGATAGACACAGTCACATGCACAGAGTCACCCACATAGGTGTTCTAAGCACAGCCCGCACACCGTGCTACGCTGTACAAAGACGGGTATATGCCGGCAATGGCATTGTATGTCTCCACACTCACCATATTCCAAAAAGATATACGTCTGCAATCCTGCCCATCTCCATGAAATACCTGCAAACTGCCATGCCCCCCCTTCAAAACAGACAGCTGTGAAGCTGCTGTGGCCATGGACAGTGCTGTCATGAGGCACAATTACAATGTAAGGTGACGATACCCATAGAAGTGAACCAGAGAGAAAATTTGTTTATGAAAGTTTTACCTGCTGGTGGGGTTTGGGAGGCTGGAGTGCTGCCCAGAGGCTGCAGGGCTTTGTAGGAATGTTTTCAGTTCTCTCCTGCATTCTGCAGAGGAGAAAGAGATGGCTCCAAAGAAAAGAAGAAGAACAAGGAAGCCCAAAATAAATAAAAAGAAGGAGTAAGCTTGAGGTGAATGGAGGAAGAGATGGGGACTCCAAGAGCCCTAGGTAATTAGAAAAGGAAGAGGGTTTTGGAATATTGAGCCCTGGAGAGCTATTCAGAGGGTTAGAGAGCCTGGGGAAGGAGGAGGAGACAAACATGTGGATCGGCCAATGAGAGCTCTAGATTAAAGGAGAAGGGAAGGGGGACATTAGAAACAAGTCCTATGAGAAATGAGTGCTAATAATAGGCCCCTGTTGGAAGGGGATCAAATTAAAATTAAAACCAGGAACTTAAAGTGAAAAGAAAGAAATGATGACACGTATATGAATATACAAAAGTATTCAATGAGTTTGATGCTCCAAAACCAGGAAGAAAGTATAAGAAAGCACGGAGGCAAACCAAAGGGCTGCCCTGTATAGCTCCTGATTGAGAGGGTTTTAAAGAAAAAAAAAAACCTGTTGTAAATAAAAAGTTATCAAATTGCAAATCCGAGGCTTAAATTAGATAAAGAAGGGTTTGGGGAGCTTGGGACAAAGTTTATTTTGTTGAAAAAATGTTTTATATGCAAAATGGTGGCATTTGAAAGGGGGGAGGGGTTTACTCACAATATTAAACATATTAATTTTACACAGTTAAAAGTTCTTATGGCAAGAATTCAAGTTTATAAGAGCTGGGGACTAAAGAAAAGAGTTTAAATTTGATTTTTATTGCTCCAAACTGTCCCAATTTGGAACTATTGGTGTTCAGTAGGTATTTGGAACTATTGGTGTTCAGCCATCTTCCTCTGCCCCCGGTGAGAGGCGATCCCGGCAGCACACCTCCAACCCAATCGGGGTTGTGGGAGGCGGAGCACCAGCTCCTTTAAAGAAACCCGCGGCCGGCGGGAAGAATCAGCCATCTTCCTCTGCCCCCGGTGAGAGGTGATCCCGGCAGCACACCTCCAACCCAATCGGGGTTGTGGGAGGCGGAGCACCAGCTCCTTTAAAGAAACCCGCGGCCGGCGGGAAGAATCAGCCATCTTCCTCTGCCCCCGGTGAGAGGCGATCCCGGCAGCACACCTCCAACCCAATCGGGGTTGTGGGAGGCGGAGCACCAGCTCCTTTAAAGAAACCCGCGGCCGGCGGGAAGAATCAGCCATCTTCCTCTGCCCCCGGTGAGAGGCGATCCCGGCAGCACACCTCCAACCCAATCGGGGTTGTGGGAGGCGGAGCACCAGCTCCTTTAAAGAAACCCGCGGCCGGCGGGAAGAATCAGCCATCTTCCTCTGCCCCCGGTGAGAGGCGATCCCGGCAGCACACCTCCAACCCAATCGGGGTTGTGGGAGGCGGAGCACCAGCTCCTTTAAAGAAACCCGCCGCCAGGCGGACCCGCGCCTGTCGGGCCCGCGCCTGAGGGCCTCGCCAGAGGGCCCTTTGGCGTGGCCCTTAGGCGGCGGCCCCTGAAGGCCCCCCCTTACACAACACCTTCTTCTACCAGTCGCTGAAGCTGGGAAGACACCAAAACCCCTCAATTCAGCAGCTGAGCTCTCCCAGGAGGGACTGAGCACCGGCGATCATCCGCTCCACCTTCACCGTTTTCCAACCAACGTCCTTGCATCCACTGCTACTATACAACGGCTTGGGGCTAAATAAGAAGCTGCAGGACCTGCCGTCCCGAATAAAACCTCCAACGAAACCCAGAAACACGCCGAGAGCTCAAGCAAGCACGATACAAGTAGCTGGAGCTCCCCTCGGGTCGAGCTCGCTTCCACCCTCAACAGACTTCTCACAGCGATCATAGCAAGTATAACATTGCAAAACGATCTGACTATAATGATTCTACTTAACACACATATACTATACTGTTGTCAGTAGCATATCCTATATTTCTGCCAGTAACCAATTCCCATTTCCCTTAATGTAAAAACGTACAACTTTGCATCTGCCTTACTATCATCTTAACTGTACCTTATATATACACTGAGCCTGACCGTACTATATATAGGTTATCAACGGCAGTCTTATACACTGATTGTAGCAGTTGCAGGCAGGATACTGCAACATTGTATCATGGCCCACTGATTGTTACATTATCTCGCATTATCTCACAGTTACTGTCTCAGTCTCTACTGTTTGTTACATTATCTCATTATCTGCTGGCTTGTTATCTGCTGTTTGTTACGTTATCTCATTATCTGCTGGCTGCCACATTACTTGAGTGTTTGCTTGCTGCTGTACTGTTTCATGTCTTGCTTGCTGCCACATTGTTCCAAATAACTACTCATTGTTAGGCAGTAAGCTTAGACCCCATTGGTAGCCTCCACAGTAGTCAGCACCAGACCCTACTATCTATCTATCTATCTACCAAGCAAAGAACAGCTCACATACTATCCATCTCTCCACGAGGCCAACCACAAGATGCATTCACTACTAGCCCTGGCATTTCTACACCTAGCCACCTGGCTCCCCCACACATCCCACGCCTTTCACACAAGCACCAACCACATCCCAATACTCCGCAGTGATGGGAGGAGATGGACGGAGAATCATCAACACTCCCCTAGAGAACCCAAAGAAACACCTTACTCACATCTGCTACACATCCCACTTCAACACATTAAGAAGTCACAATTAGACCGTCAGCAACAACAACATGACCTGAAGTGTGCACTCATCAACGCCAGATCAATACGTACTAAATGGCCGATAATCACCAATCTGGTCACATCCCTTGATCTTGACATCCTCATGATCACAGAGACTTGGCTATCGGAATGTGACAACGCAATCATCAATCAGATGTTACCCACAGGATTCTCAGTCTATGCATGCCATAGAACCAACCAGAAAGGAGGCGGAACACTCATCCTGGCCAAAACTGCCCTATGCTTCCAGATGTGTAATGCAACCAGCACAGCTAACCTGGACTCCCTTACTATAACAAATGACACATGCACAATCAACCTACTATACCGAGCACCAACACCATCTTCTGACGATCTCGCAACAATAATTGGCCTTGCCTGCAACTCAAAAAGACCACGATCCCAAAACTGGATTCTAGGTGACTTTAACCTTCCTACGCTACAGGAAGCGCAAGCCACTGCCTTCCTAGAAGCACTACAAGAACTAGGGTACGATCAGCTAGTCAATAGTCCAACTCACATCAAGGGAAACAAACTTGACCTGATCTTTGCTCTACAGAAAGATATGGATACCACCGAACCAATGCTACCAACCATATCTCCTGTGCCATGGTCTGACCATAGCCTACTCAAGTTCCAGATACCTATTAACACCTACAACCAAGACTCCCACAAAACCAACGCTGTCCACGAAACCTCGCTGAAGCACTTCCGCCCCTTTGAGAAAGAAGAGATTTGAGGGAAGATCCTCCCACTTCTCAACAATATACCACACGACCTAGATACGATGGTGTCCACATGGGACGAGAGCCTCAAGACCATCGCATGCATACCACCCACACATAAAACAAAAAAGAAAAGAGAACACGCACCATGGTATACCAAGGACCTCCGAACTTCACTCCACTGCCTGCGCAAGCTCGAGAGAAGATGGCGTCGGACTCGCTCTACCAAAGCACAAAGTACTTACATCACTCACCTAAAAGCATACCGTGATGAATTAACAAAGAAGCGGAAACAATATCATTCTGACATACTGAAGCGATCGTTAAACAAACCCCACGACCTCTTCAATATAGTAAAATCCCTCATAAAAGAACCTCCCACAGACCAATCACATATGCCACAACCCCAAGCATACTCTAACTACCTACAAACAAAAATAATCCAGACTGGCGCAACCTCAACCAACTATCTACAACCAGGAGTAACCCACGCTGGCGAAACTTCGAGCTCCACAAACAACACCCTTCAGCATAACTTACCCCAACCATCACCACTAGCCAATTTTGACAAAATATCACGCAGAGAGATTGAAGACACCATCGCTGCAATCAACCCTACTACTGCACCCAACGACCCATGCCCAGCCCTATGGATAAAGGAGTTGCGATGTGACTTAAGCCAATATCTGAGCGAATTAATAAACCAATCCCTCACAACTGGATCATTCCCACAGAGCCTGAAACAAACATCAATCAGACCACTGCTGAAGAATAACAAGATGGACCCAACGAAGGTGGAATCATACAGGCCAATTTCAAGTATCCCCATGCTTGCCAAAGTAATTGAAAAGTTAGTACAGCGCCAAATTCAACAGCATATTGATACTGAAGCCCCACTGGACCCCTCCCAGCATGGGTTCAGAGAAGCACACGGGGTGGAAACCCTCCTCACCACCCTACTTGACAACCTAGTCTCCGGAACAGACAAAATTCACCAGGGATATGCTCTCATCTTCCTCGACATTGCAGCGGCCTTCGATTCTGTGAACCACGAGATCCTCATACAACGCCTCAGCGAAAAAGGAATTCAAGGGACAGCCCTAGAGTGGTGCAAGTCATACTTGACCAATAGATGGCAACATGTAAGGTCTGGCTCCACAACCTCCGAACCATTTTTGCAAAACCAGGGCGTGCCACAGGGTTCTTCTCTATCTGCATTGATGTTTAACATCTACATGCAGCCCATATGTGCCCTAGCACGTTCATTCAAGGTCAACTGTTTAGCCTACGCAGACGATATCCTGCTATACATCCCTTTCAGGACCAACCAACCAGACCTCTTCCCTCTAACAAGCTGTTTTGAGGCAGTAGCAGAATGGCTCAACACACAAAATTTAAGAATCAACTACAGCAAAACAGATGTCCTTTTCATCTCAAGGAACCAGGACTTCACCCCTCCACCCTCCTTAAAAATCGGCGACACAGAACTGAAAACCAAATCAACAATCCGCTACCTTGGCATTACTCTGGACCAACACCTGGATCTGAAAACCCACATAAAAAACACAGTAAAAACAGTATACATGAAAATAAGGACTTTAAAGCATCTCCGACCACTACTAGATTTCAGCGACTATCGATCAATCTATCAAGCATTAATATTACCACATTTTGACTATGCCAACGTAATCCTACACGGTCTCCCCCAATCAACACTAGCACCACTCCAGCTCGCAATGAACACTGCTGCGAGAGTACTAACAGGGGCCTCACTGAGAGAGCACATAACGCCAGTACTGATGAACCTCCATTGGTTACCTGTTCAAGCAAGAATCCTCCACAAAGTCCTAACCTTGACCTTCAAAGCGTTAAACACTTTGACTCCCACAGCTATCAGCGAGATGATACACAAAATACCACATAACAGAAACAGAAGACCTACGACGCAAAACACCCTCGAGGTCCCAAAGGCAACAACGAAATGCACAAAAATAACAACAAACAGAGCCTTTACAATTTATGCACCTAGAGCATGGAATGCCCTCCCCACCTATATACGAAACATCACCCACCTAACCCAATTCAGGAAAGCATTAAAGCACCACCTGTTCACCACATACTACCCTGAATCCAGCCTCAGTATTCATACATGTTGCCCCTCAGACAATCACGCACCACACCTAAACAATCAGACTCAGTATGAAAAAGGCTAACCCACCGATCCTTCAAAAGTAATAAGATGTAGATAGACCCTGCTTGAAAAAGGTAATAGTGTAAATACAATGTAGATAGTTTCCCCAGTTGTTTCCATGTTGATTTCCCTGTTTATTGTAAAGTTTACAACTCAGAATGCCTGTGTTGTATAGTTGACGTTGAATGTAAACCGCACTGATCTGAAAAGCGCGGTATAGAAGAACTGTTAAATAAATAAATAAATAAAATATGGTTGGAAGTGACTGAAAGTTGGGCATTAGGATGCTTTCATGTTTAAAATTTGTTTCTGATAGAAATTGGACATAAAAAGGTGCTTTTGGTGTAAAAATAAATGTTTAAAACTTGTTGGGTGCCAGAATGAGAGAGGGGGAGTGGAGGGATTTCCAAGAGGGGTTCATAATTGTAAAGGGGTTCAGATAAATAAGTGCTGGTTGTGATGCAATTGAGAAAACCCCTATTAACTTGAAATCTTCCCTAAAGAAACAGCACAGAAAATTTCCTTTGAAGTTGAGAAGAACAGATAATTTTGACTGGAGTGGAAGAAAAATACATCAAAGATTTTATTTCTAATAGAATGACACTGGTTGATGGCATTAGAGGGTGGAAGAGTGCTAAGGCTGAGAAGATGGACTGTTGGGGACTGTGAGGAATTTGTTTGGTTGGCGAGTGAAATAGCTTGAGAGAGGATGCATATTTGAGTGGCTGAGGGTCCGGGCATGTATAAATGTATTTCTTTAGAGTTTGAATGGAGGGAATGAAAGATGGGGTGAAAGAATAAAGGGAATGACTGTGGCTAGGGTTTTTTTGTTTATTTTTTTCAGTTCTTTTTGAGTAAATGAAGTAAGAGTGTGTGAGAGAGTGAGACTGACAGTTTAGGAAGGGTTTAGAGAAAGGAAAGGGGGTAAGAACTGAAGGAAGCTGGGAAGGAAAAATAAGAATTCCCTAGAACAGAGGTAGGGAAGGATGGAATCCAGTATATGAGTTCTGGCTATAACTGAAGGAAAAGGGTTCCTGGGAAAATTTAAAAAAATAGAGTTAGCTATTTTTAACCTATTATTTAAGGAAAGTGAGAGATATTTGTGCCCAACCCATGTCAGAATAGGCTATGAAAATCTAGAGATGTTCCTGTAAGTAAGAAGCTGAGGGGAAAATCGTGGGAAATTGGGAAAGGGAAAGTGAGGCTGTTAGAGTGTGCATAGGAAAGTGAGAGAGAAAGAAAGTCTGCTGAAGAATGTGTGGTGATATGCAGATGAGGAGTGCTTGAGCTGTGAAATTTATATTAACCCAGAGGTCAACTTGCAAGCTGGCAGTTTAGTTTTTGTAAGGGAGACAGATTTTTAAGGGAGGAATATAGGGGAATAAAGTGGAAATAAATATTTTCCAAGAAGATTTTCAGTTAAAGAACATAAACTTCTAAAGACAAACATCGCTGTGAATTGAAGGACCTGACCTGTAACCTGAGAAAGTTGAAGGAGAAGCACGGGCCCTAACGAGAAGCAGAAGACAACAGTCTGATAAATATGTCATATGAATTGTTTCATTTATTTGAGCTCAAATAATCTAGCTTAAACTGAAAAGATAGGTTGAAAATTTTTTTTATTTCCTGTTTTGGATTGTATTGATTTATATACATGCATTTGATCAATCATCTATGTAAATGAAGAATGCCAATGTAAAGGCTTAACATCTATACTTAACCATAAAGTAAATAAACCATAATTGTACCAACTAAATACTCCAAATTCTTGAATTGAATCTTAATATAATTAGTTTTTACATACTCTACTGTGTTCCCTAATGGTATTCCAGTAGGCCTTAGGTATTCTTATAACACCTGTGCTTTAGAAGAGTTAATGCCATTTCTAACATTTTCTGACTACACCAGTGGCATTCATCTAGCAAGGAAACACCATTGTAACAATCCTTGAATAATCCTGGGTGGGTTATAGAAGGATGCAAGTTAGGTGATAGAAACTAGCCCAGAACACTACAAAGCAATCTCAGTGCACTGTAATGTAGCAGGAACACAAGTAAAGAGTGATCCTTCTGGCACAAGTATGTAGTGCAGCACTACATACATGGTGGTAGATGACCTCCCTAGGTATGCAAGGGGTGGACATCTCAGGAACACGTCTGTACAATGCTAAGTATGTACATGAACCCAGCAGAACAGGCCCCTCATAGCGAACCAGCCAAACATTCCCCTATCATTAATAAAGGGCCAGCAGAATGACTGCAGTCAGCAGTGCAAGCACCACACGGACATGCCCAGAGACACCAACGTCGCTCCCTACAACTGTGCACATTGTGTAAAGCAATAATGGTGCACCTTGGCATGGCGTACTGTGCTCCACGCCCTCCTGCTGAGGCTCCCTTATTAGTGACAGCGAAGTGTTTGGACAGGTATGTGAATGTAGACCTGTCCTGCTCATTCCTGTGTGTTCTCACTTGCACCTGGTGATGCTGCAGTCAGCACGACGGCCCAGGTACTTGCCAGGCATACCTGTCCCTCTCAGATATGTGGAGAAGCAGTCTAGATCCCCCGTGCAGCCCTCCAACCACACACACACACACTTGCAGTCCCACAGAAGCAGACGTCTACCAACGGCATGCCCTGTACCAAATAACAGTTGATGGAATGCAAACCATCATCATACCTGATTACTACATTTCAAGATGCATACCGAAATACATGATATCTACACCAGTAGACCTCAAATAGTCACAGAGCTGCTTTAGGCCAAAATAGCCCATCAGGTGTATCAGCCTCAAGGGTCAGAACTTGTATGCGCATTGCACATCACAGGCCCACATACGTAACTAACTGCAACAGTGACCTGTGCACACGATATGTGCCATAGAGCTACTGGCGTAGACTTTCCCCATTGTTGTGTTCCGATAGGTTTACATATGATCTTCTCTGTATCTGGAGACTGTACACATTGCATAGGGCATATTGCAAAGGTCCGCTGTATGGAGCTTAACACTCCAGCTGGCAGGGTGCTGCACATGGCACCGACGGCTGGCCTTACATTTTTACATGGAGTCCTAGGGCTCCATCACCAGTATCATTTCAAGGACGTGGGCATTGTTAAGGGACCCACGCTTTGTCCCTTTAGCTCACTCAGGAAATGCCAGCATAGCCGGTAAGTGCACCTGTGTTCTTCCCCATACATTTGTGGGGCTGTTGTTTCTGGTACTGCAACCTCAACCCTCCCTGTCCTCTGCTTTCTGTTCAGGAACACTGCATGCTATGGTTTCCCAGCCTGCAGACACAACAGTGCCCGACATAGGTCACACATCCATTCACCACTATGGGTTGCATTGAGGTGCAGGGCAGAAATATTTCTAAGTCCTACCTTTATTCCATCTTTCAGCAGGTATGACCTGGATGTCTGCGGGACCTACTGTGGATGTACACGGGTAGCTTTATATGTCTCCATGACTGGCCATGGAGACATATAAAGCTACCCGTGTATGTCCACATATTCCCCCTTCCACACACATTCTGGGATCCCTGTTTATATGCCGTGTGCAGGGCCGCAAATGTGCAGAATACGGTTTTAGATGTTTTCACGAGATACACGTCTATCCTGCACGTACAGGTGGCTGCTTTGTGGTTCAGAATGACTCCCAAAGGCTCTAATTAATTTAAAAAAAATTGTACCCATTTCTAAAAATAAACAAATGAACAGCAGTTGATATAAAAAGTCAAAGGTGATAAGTGATGCCAAGGGAAGGGGACTTACTAATAGCTGGAGTTTTGAGAAGTTAATTGTGGCCAAATTGCTAAAGTGTTGCCAATTTCTTGTCGGGATCTTTTTCCAGCTCTTTTCCACCGTGTTCATAAAATAATTTAGTACAGGGATCCCAAGAGTCCCCCAAGCACATCTTTAACTGAACTTTTCCTTGAGTTATTTGGCTAGAACTTTTGCCAGATCACAGAAGGACTTTCAGTTCAACATCTGTCCACGGAAACTGTAATTTTCAACTCTAATTTCAGAAAAATAGTTCAACTCTTTCATGTGTCTGTAGCTGCAGCTTAGTGCCACTAATCACAAACACAAATCTGAATTTATTTAAATAAAACACTACTCCAGTTAAAAAAAGACAAGCATTTTTAATTGGAAGTGAAATGTAATTCTTTATAAAATGCCTGTATCAGCAGTATGCCATAATATTCCCTAGCTTTCCAAAACTGCAGTTTATTTTGGCAGCGTAAAGCACACAGGATTTAATGATGCTCAAAACTTCTTCTGTGAATAATTCTATTTGGAAAGATGCCTTTTCAGGTGGTCAATAAATGCTTAATTTGCTACTTAGCAGAAATCCCCACCAGGAAACATTGGGTGATAAGATCGAAACAATGTGAATGAAAACCCCCCCAAACTTTTTAATAGCTGTATAATGGGTCATACAGACTTTTTTCAGTGTTATAATAAGCTTTCCATCGCCATGTTGTTGTTCTGCCCCAAGTGGGAAGACATTCTATATTTCTGTATTCATCTGGCAAAGGAAGGGAGCATAATTAATATTCACCCTGCCTGTAGAATTGAAAAGTTGTGTATTTAATATAGTTAAATCTTCCCAAACTTGTGGCCAAATCAGTGATTTATGGACATTTGCATTGGATAAGACACCTAATATCTCTCTTTGCCTTGGTTAATTCTCGGCTGCATTTATCACCCATCTAACATCCTCTCTCACTAATTACTACCTGTATTGCATGAACGTTATTTGAAGCGTTTAAAGACCCGTGCAACGCAGCTTTATTGTCAATTGAAATCGCCTGGTAATAATTATGTTCTTAATAATTCTTCATAATGTTCCCACTGTTATACTCCATTTATAAAAATAAATTAAAATAAAGATCTCTTAAAAATAGCAGACTGTGGATTAATAACATTGCCAACCAAGTCATTTCAGGATGCTCAGAAACTTTGGCATACGTGCATTCCCACAGAGATTTCTGTAAGCTTAAGTGCACAAAAGACAGCAAACAGATGCTGGATTCACAGAGAAGAATGTTCTGGTACCCTAGTAATAAGAAATAATAATTATAGAGGCTATGCATTAGAAGTCAATATTCGAAGAGGTTGCTGCAGGTAAAAAGTGTTTTAGCTGTATAAATTGGCAACCTAAAGTATTGCTGGGACTGAGCAGGTTAGGGGCGTAGCATGGGCGTGTGCTAACTGTGAATGTTGCTGTTAATACAGGTGTACTTAACGCCAACCTCAAAGAGTGGTGGTGAGTGCATCTGCACACCAGTTGGTGTGGTGTGTTATTGGTAGAAAGATGGAGACACAGGCCCAGAAATGTTGGTACGGACCTCCACATGGATCAGACATGTGCTAATGATGTGCCTTTAGTAACCATTCCCTATAGGTAATAATTGGAGTACTTTTAGCAGCATTGAGTGGTATTCCCGTGGCCTGTTTGGGCAAGGGAAGGAAATGTACATGAATAGATCAAATCCTACATGCCTAATTTTTAAGCCAAATTCTACCCACACACAGAGCAGGTGCAAGTGACCATTTGTACTTTGCATCTAGGGCAATTTTCAAGCCTAAAATACACGTTTACTTTCACTTTAAGACTTACTACATAGCCTGAGGATAAAACGCATGTGTGATCTTTATCTCATGCATAGGATTGGAAAATTGCTCCTTTAGAAACATAGAAAATGAAGGCAGATAAAGACCATGGGCCTGATCTTCATAAAAGGTTGAGGGGTCGATTTTCAAAAGGCTGTAGCCCGCTCAGCTCAATATGAAAATGTCCGGATAGTTTTGGTGCAGTCCAGAGGCCAAAATGGGTCCTGGCGACTATTCGGTTAGCAATGATATTCAGCTGCTAACCAGATAGGCAAACCGTATCACTTAACGAGAGGTTAATGGCTGAATATTGGTGCTACCACTGTTTATGGCAAAATGGGATATTCAGTGCTGGGTGCTGGATAGGCTCTGGCATCCAATATCCTATTTCTTTTTGGCTATGGCAGTCAAGTGCTTTAGCAGTGCTGACCCCTAGTATTAATATCGACCCCTGAGCTCCTATATTTAGGTTCCTAAGTTAGGCTTCTAAATACTGCATGTGCCCTATTTTTAGCCAAACTTAAGAGTTTAAGGGGGTAATATTGACAAGGGTTTAGCCAGGAGCGCATTCTGTGGAGAACTTAGTGCGTATCTTAGATAAGACAGACAGACAAAGGCGTCCTTTTACTGAAGCCCATTAAGGCGTTGCACTTAACACGCATTTAGTGTGAAAACCAATGTGCATTAAATGCAAAGTTTCTGTGATAACTACGAGGGGTGTCACCAGCATGTTCCTGGCAGTTTACTGTATGGACGAGTACCCTAATGTAAGGTGTAATTAACGTGGGTGCACCTAAAGACACTGATAAAGATATCATTATGTGCACCCAGGCAGGGCCGGCCCAAGGATTTCTCCCACCCTAGGCAGCAACCCTGGCTTTGCCGCCACCCCTTTGCTACCTCTGCCCCCCCCCCCAGTTGCCGCCACACCCCCCAGCTGCTGCTGATTCCATCTCGGGAGGGGGAGGCAGGCAGTAGCAGTATTTCAAAAAGCAGTGGCATTTTGCAGCTGTTTTCTTGCCCACAACAGGCCATGATCTTCAGCACACATGACCTGCTGCTTCTGATCCCCTTCTGACGCAACTTACTGTCAGAGGGGAGGGGGAAGTCAGAAGTGGCAGGCCACATGTGCTGAAGGAAATCACCTGCCGTGGACAAGAAAGCGGCAGCAAAAAGCAGATGCCTTTGAAAATACTGCTGCTGCCGCTGCCCACGTCTCTCAAACAGAATCAGCAGTGTGCCTGGTCATGTGTGCCGCTGTCATCACCCACCTTGGCCGGCCGCCTAGCTCGCCTAGTGCATGGGCCAGCCCCAATGTTCCCTCTAATTTTCTGTAGGCTGTGCGCGAATAAAATATCAGCTGTGCAGCTTTTGAAGAAAGGTTACATTTTTGTGCTCCACATAACGACACTCGGAGTTATATACTTTAAAATTTGACTACACGTCAGACTACAGTATGTACACCACATTGATTTTAATCAAATTAAATGAAAATAGATGATTACTAAATGAAGCGGAAAATTTCTAGTAATTACAATCACAACTTTTAAATTTTAAGACGTCTGTGTTGTTTTCTATCAGAATCAGAGCCGTAATTTTTGTGCGCTCTGTTGTAAAGTATGTGTGCTCGCTCGGCGAGGTGTGTGCGCGTGCACACGCGCACAGCTTAGAGGGAACAGTGGCCGGCCGTGCACCTAGGCTAATTGCCACATTGACGGCATGTGATATTTAACCTCCATGCTAACTGTCATGCACTCTTCACACCCCTACTCTGCCCATAACTTGCCTATTCATTGCCACTTTGCACAATAAGACAATAAACAAGTGTCTTTGAAGCTGGTGTAGCGATCATGTCCATTTGTTAACCATTGCCACACCCTAAACTGTGCATTAATTGCTTAGCAGGCTTTAGTAAAAGGGTGCCTAACTATGTACCTTCTCCCAAAATTGCCTGAAAGCACTTTCTTTGCAAAATTCAGCCTGTCAGTTTTTCAGTCTTCCAAGACAGGCTCCATAGTTAAGGAACAAGGAAGAGCTTCTGCCTGCTTAGTCCAGATAATAGCGCTTAATAAGCTGTTCTTTAGCGGTTTGAAAAGTATTGCTAAAATGTACTGGCAGTCAGCCCAAACTATACACTGGATTGTATATTGCACATTTAATCATGGCATAATGTGATTTCTGCAGCCTAATACTGATAAATATGAACATAAAACGTATCTTGAATCTGACCATACAGTTCCGCAGGTCTGCTGTCGTAGCTGAAGATAATTGTTTTCAGTGGCATGTCTAGACACCAAAAGGAATGTTGGCATTTATATACCTCACAATCCTACAAGTTTGTCCACACATGCAAAAGGGAAGAATGCAATAGTTACAGCATAGTTTGGGGGATATTTTAGAAACATAGAATCATAGAAATATGACGACAGAAAAAGACCACATGGCCTATCTAGTCTGTCCTTCCATAACAACTACAACAGCCCCCTTTTTACCTTTAGAGATCCTTTGTGTTTGTCCCATGCTTTTTTGAATTCAGTTACTTTCCTCATTTCTACCACCTCCACTGGGAGACTATTCCATGGATCCACTACTCTTTCCGTAAAGAAATATTTCCACATATCACTCCTGAATCTATCTCCCTTCACCCTCATCCCATGTCCCCTCGTTGCAGAACTTGCTTTCAATTGAAAGAGGCTCTCTCCCTGAACATTTATGCCACGGAGGTATTTAAACATCTCAATCATATCACCTCTATCCCGCCTTTCCTCTAAGGTGTACATATTAAGATCCTTCAGTCTGTCCTCATATGCTTTATAATGAAGACCACTAATCATTTTAGTAGCCACCCTCTGCACCGACTCCATCCTGTTCACATCCTTTTGAAGGTGCGGTCTCCAGAATTGCACACTATACTCCAAATGAGGTCGCACTAAAGACTTATACAGAGGCATTATCACCTCCTTTTTTCTGCTAGCCATTCCTCTCCGTATGCACCCAAGCATCCTTCTAGTTTTTGCCGTCGCCTTTTCTACCTGTTTAGCTACTTTAAGATCATCAGACACAACCACGCCTAGGTCCCGCTCTTCTTTAGTGGACAAAAGTACTTCACCCCCTATACTATATCGCTCCCTTGGATTGCTGCAGCCTAAATGCATGACCTTACATTTTTTAACATTAAATCCCAGCTGCCAAATTCTAGACCATTCTTCAAGCTTAGCTAGATCCCTCCTCATGTTATCTACCCCTTCCTGGGTGTCTACTCTATTGCAGATTTTGGTATCATCCGCAAAGAGGCAAACCTTACCTGAAAGCCCTTCCGCTATATCACTAACATTTCCACAAGTAAACAGCAGCCATGTACATATGTAGATCGGTTAAATGTGTAATAGCCAGATCAGTATTTAAATTCTGCGGTCAGTGGATTCTTTTTTTAAATACCAGACATGGCATTTAAAGAGAAGCCAGATAATCAGCTCCAGTATCCAGATATCTGCCGACATTGAATATCTGGTTTCAGTGCTGTCTATCGGTACTTTCTGAATAGCGGCAATATTCAGCCAGTGAACTGCATAAAGTTAGAATTGCTTTTTTGTAGCCTAACTTTGTGGTTTATCTGGTTAGCGGACTGCATATTGCTGTTAACTGGACACCCCCCAGAGGCCGCCCTCACTCCACAGACAGATCACTCTGGCACTATCCAGATACTGCCGCAGTGGTCAGAGGAGATATCCAGCGACGTTATCTGCAAAGTGCTACTGAATATCTTGGGTAGCAGGGCTCATGTGGTGAGCAGATGCTGCTAACCACAAAGGCCCTGCTGAATGATGGCCCCTGATCAGTAGTAGCCCAAATTAGACCCCCTCATCCCCAATCCCAATGGTTTCCTCTTTCAGTCTATTAGTGAAGAGCACATATGATGGCTCGTATCTTTAGTATTGCTAAAGTCCCTACCGAGATCGATGTATTAAGCTGCATTCAAATCAACCATTAATGACTCATTTTCAACACTGACGTTATTATTGATTTTATAAAGGTAGTTTTCTAAAAAGGTGCCTAAGCTTAGAGGACAAGAAGGTATCTACTTTTGCATGATTGTATAAAGACATGGAGACATGTATCTTTATAAAATAATAGTGCAAATTCAGCAGTAATTTCGGCTACACTGAGGTTGCAGAAATTTACATCTGCTTGAAAGCAGATGTAAATATCTAAACGTAGGGTATACAAGTATACATATAGATTATCATATTTTAGAATCAATGTGTGTGCTTCATGACTTCGCTTGCACTCCACCCATATTGCATCCTGGCAATGCCTAAAGCAAAAGTGTGCACATTCATGCAACAGTGCATACTTTTATGCCCAAGGTAATCTTGTAGGAGCCATTTTAGGCATGTCTATTGCCATATAGAATGACCTAGACAAGATCCTCAAGAGCAGAGATGTCTCTCCCCATATAAAGATTCGACTTGTCCAGGCCATGGTATTTTCAATAACATCATATGGATGTGAAAATTGGTCAGGGAAAAAGATAGACAGGAAGAAAATTGATGACTTTGACTTATGATGCTGGCAACGAATACTGTGTATACCGTGGACTGCACAAAGAACAAAACAGTCAGTACTAGAGGAGATCAAACCTAAGCTTTCTTTAGAAGCTCAAATGACCGACTTTCATACTTTGGACATATCATGCGAAGAGAGAAATCATTGGAGAAAGATATAATGTTTGACAAGGTAGAAGGTCACCGTAAAAGAGGAAGACCAGCAATGAAATGGATCGATACAGTAACAGCAGCTGTGGACACTATCAACAATGAGCCACTTGGCTGAAGACTGAACAAAGTTTAGGTCAACTATCCAGAGGGTCGCCAGAAGTCGACACAGACCTGACGGCACTTAACAACAACATTGCTATTTATGAATAAACATGTCTTTATAAAATTACCCCCTAAATGTCCAATACACTAAAGGAAGTATTTCGTGCATTTGAGTTACCCATAGTGGTAAAACTGTTCTGTTAGGGACCTCCTCTTGACCTCACGCGCAAGATGAAAGGAGCCATAGTGCTCTAATCCACAGTCCATCCTCTGCATCCATTTCAAGAGTCGGTTCCCCCCTCTCCCACTTTTGCTCTTATTCTTCCTCATCTGGTAAGCCTTCTCATCTATCCGATTTGAAGGCAGTGAAATATGGGAAAACAGAAAGAACATGACTCCTTTCCGGTCCACTGGCTCCAAATTTGTTTTATAATTTGGAATCGGCAGAATTCTTGCTCCACGCTCATTAAACCACATTCGATGTTGTAGGTCAGAGGGAGTCATCAGGGAGAGTTTAAACAGCACAAGCATTTAATGAGTATAAATAATTGCATTAACATTTAACATGCATTAAACACTTGTATTAGAATTAACACTATAGTATATAGCTCTCTCTATCTCCTAATACCTAGAGGAAACATTTTATTGCACATTAAAAAATACTTCAGGTTCATACATACATATTTCTCTCTCTATAAACAAAAGACTATGGGGCTGATATTCAAACTGGTGAATATTTGAACACCATGGTGGTCAGCCACCATTCTTAAATATAATCTGGATATTCAGCACTGCTATCCAGTGGTTAGGGTTGAATATCCGGATAGAGCAGTCAGTGCTGATGGTTCTCCAAATAGCAGCAATATTCAGCCACTATCTGGATAGCTTATCAAGGCAGCACTTAGGACAACTTTATTTGCTGTCCTAAATTATGCGGATAGGTTGTCTTCCTAAAGTCAGAATTTATCTGGACAGCTACTGGCTCCTACCTCGCTCTGCTCAAGGACCATCCCCGCATTAACTGGATAGCGCCGAGACGGTTTGTGAAGATTTTCAGCAGCACTATTTGGGTAGTGCCATTGAATCTCTCTTGGCATCATTATCTGCATAACCTCAGTGGTAATCTGTGTAAAGGCTAAAAATAGCAACCTCCCTGTTCCCTGGCCATGGCAAGGATATTAGGCACTCTAGGCAAATTTTCATTCCTTTTGTCTGTTTTTAATGCTTTCTCTTTTTTTCAGGGCCTCCTTTAATTTTTCCATTGCTTCTCTCTCCTGTTAATTCATTTCCTATCTTATATCTCCTTGACTTTGATCTATCCTTTCTTTCACTAACCTCTTCCCCTGTCCTTCCTTACCCCATTCACTCTGTCCCCAGCCTCCTATATATCTTTCTATCATTCACCCACTTCTTGGTCTCCCATTTCCACTTTCTGTAATCACTACCCTCCAGATGTAATCTACCTTTTCTACCAGACATCCTCTTACCAATTCAAGCTCCTTTCATGCCACTCACCCTTTCTTCTGTTATCCTCGCTGCTCTGTTCCTCTTCATGCTCTTACATGAGTTGCGTTTTCCTATTCTTCTAGTCATCCTATGTACTCCATTTCTTGTACGGTCTTACTCTTTTTCTATCCCATGTAGGTTTCCCTCTTCCAGTTCCCCCACCAACCCATGTATTCTATTGCTCCCTGCACCCCTACCCCTTGTGCTATATCTTCCTCTCTCTGCCCCATTATACCATCTCAGATAGGTCTTACTCTTGCTGTCCTTTCCCATCCCATGTAGGTCTTCTCAAGTGCATTTCCATGTAGGCCTACTTTGGACTGTCCATCCCCTTCTTTCCCCATACCCCTACCTCAAGTAGGGTTACATCCTCACTTTCACACATGTAGGCCTCCTTGTCCCTGCCAGCACCCAGTGCTTTTCTGAGCAGGTTGTCCCCATAGCTGAAAGGAGGAATGGTACTTAATACCCCAAGACTGACCTGATGTGACGAAACTGATGTCTTATTATTATTTGTGTTATTTAAAAACATTTATATACCACCATGTGCAAAGTATTCTAGGCAGTGTACAAACATAAATTAAAACCAATAAGACCCCAACCCCCCACCCAAAAAGCCTCTCTCCCATTACCAATCCTCTTCCTTCAACTGATTAGAGGAGTGACCCACCTAAGAGAAGTAACAGGGTAAGGCTACTATGGGATAAAAAAGGTGCAAGAAGACATTAAGGTCCAGCCCTTTTTCACTCTCGGAATCTTGGCAAATGAATAATCAAATCTCCGACCCATAAAAAGAGACAGATGCTAGACTTGGTGTTCTGCAAAAGGGTAGACATCCTTGAACTTGAGACTGATGGCACTGAGAACATCCCTTGAATGGGCAGATAATTTTCAACTCAAATTTACTCTAAATAGCAACCTAAAATAGCGGGGTCCAACCAAGGTTTGCAAGGAATTTAGAGAAATAAGAAATATGACTGATGAGAGTTTCCTAGAGTCCTTACCCTACCCTCATGTGGATGAAAGGATGACTACAGTGTCAGAGAAGTTGACATCTGGAGTGCATACTGAGCGATCACCCTAGATAAATGGCCTCATACACAATTGCACCTCTTGGATTTTCCCAGAACTGCAGGTCCTTAAGCGTCAAGGATGTAAACTGTGACGGAAATGACATAAATGTTGTCTAGATGAGGGCAGATTCAACTATGGGAAACAAGTGCAATATACCCCAAGCCTTGAAAGTAGCCAGAAAGCAATGGGGGCACCATTGAAAGGCATTTCTCTGGTTAGCAGCACCTGCTAGCTGGATAAGTGCTGATGAGAGGAATATTCAGCAGAATATTCAGATAGCCAGAGGAAATATTCAGCAACACTATCTTGGCACTATTTGGAGAGTGCTGGGATGGAGTTTGACATTATCCGATTAGCAGTGATATATTTAACCCATTGACTGGCAATCTAAGCACATAAAGCCAGAACAGCAAAAAGGCTGTCCTAATTTTATGTGGTTTGCTATTTGGATAGCATCGGCAGCCAAAACTGAATCTGGGTATTCAGTGTAAGCCAGTATCTCGTTACCAGTGATGAATAGCTGGATTTTCTTTAACCACAGCAGCTGGCATAAAAAATCCCCCTCTGAGTGCAATGGTTAAATATTGATCCAAATATTTCTCTCAGTGCACTTAGCAGGCTGCTAATTCAAGCAAGCAGCTATTCAAAATATTGAATGGTCTATTGCAATGCCCCCCCCTCCCCAGCAGCACCATCCTTCTTAGTCACAACCGATCATGAATGATTTTGCCACATATTTCACCAGCCAAATTAAGATCTCCATCGAGACTTACAGAAAATTCTACTGAACCTTCCACCAGCTAGGAACACTTCCTTGTCCCTCCCAAGCACAGCAGTCTGGAATGCATTCAACCAGGTAAAAGAATAAGCTCTAAAAAAAAATCCTGAAATATCTACAGGGCAGCTGCCATCAGCACGCAAAAAGGCTGTTGTGTGCCTCCTACTGAAAAAGAGCACTCAACCCGGTCCATCTGGAAAACTACTGATCGGTATGTAATATCCCTTTTTGGATCAACTTATAGAACAGATAATCTGCATTCAATTCAGTGACTGGTTAAAAGAAACAGTCTAGAACAGGGGTCACCAACCTGCGGCCCACGGGCCGCATGCGGCCCACGAGGTCCCCTCGTGCGGCCCGCGAGGCTCTACCCCGGTTAACATTACGTGCGGCCCGCCAAGGATTCCCGCCATTGTATCCACGCGCTCGCAGCTCACCGACGACCACCTGCAAGCGTCCCTTCTCCTGTCAGTGTCATCTGTGAAGCCGGACTTTAAGCGTTTGTCTGCTAGCATGAATCATCAGCCATCTCATTAAATTCAATAAAGGTGATCAGCCATTGTTTTCATAATTTTGCGTTTGTTGTTTTTTTTCGCGGGGGCGGGGAGAAGGGGGGTGCGGCCCGCGAGGCTCCCGGTAGTCGGCTGTGCGGCCCGCGGCCCTCTGGAGGTTGGTGACCCCAGGTCTAGAAGATCCATGTCAATCTGACTCTAGACCTGGGTATGGAACAGAGGCAGGGCTCAAATCTGTGCTAGGTGCTCTCCACAGTAATCGTAAGAGATCTGCCGCAATCTGTTGGATTTCTCTGTAGCTTTTAATACTATGGGCCACCATATCATGTTTTTATGGCAGGCAGAAACAGGAATCGGTGAAACAATATCTGTGTGGTTCAAACCCTATCTATCAGATAAACAACAATCAATTCTGTTCAGCAACATACAGTATATATCACTATCCCAGGCACTGAACTGCAGGGTAACACAGCGATCTATATTATTACCTATTATGTTTAATATCAACCTCAAACTTCTAGCTAAGCTAGATGGAAACACAATTCTATGATGTATAGTTGCTCATACCCATTGTACCACATCTACCTACAGCTTTTAGTAAACTGACTGCCAGTCCAACAGCAACTCATGAATGCAGAAAAAACAATTCAAGTAAAACAGAGATTCTATGGGCTCCTAACACAAGTGGATAGGTACCTGATTTCAAAATTCCTTATGGGAACTATGAGCTCCACTTAAAATCATAGGTCAGAGGCCTTGCGATACTATTGGACACATCACTTATTTAGATCCCACAAATTCTGACAGCCTTTAAATATTGCCTCTATCACCTGTGATGTCACTGTTGTAAGTTATATATTTTGTCTGAGAAAATTAAAAAAAATGTTTTTAATTGACTAATTTATTTCTCCTAATTGGTTGTTTTAGTACCATAAGGATTGACTATCCATTTTTTGAGGTAAATACATACATTATTTTGTTATTTAATATGTGATTAATCAACACCTTGACTGAACAAATGATTGGTTTGCAAACTGGTTTTAATGACCATTTTTAGCTTTTGCTAATAGGAAAATATTTAGAAATATTTAATGTATTTAAACATATTTAGAAGTCTTATATTTTTTAAATAATTATTTACAAAATTACTTATATGTCTTTTTTTATTTGCAGTGTAATTTGATATTTTGACCCCTGAGGAAGATGTGATATTGCCAAAACATGGCTGTGTTGGGTCTTTTTATGTGCAGGACTCTTTTTTTTATTATTATTATTCTTTTTCAAAAGTTATACATACATAATCACACGTATAATCAAACAACCACAATTATAATCTCCCTAAACACCTACAATACTACTACTAATAATAATACCCCCCCATCCTTCCCACCCCAGTGCATTACGGGCACGGTATGACTACCACAATGAACCTTGTTAACATTCACCATCATTTGTATTGTCATTTAAGACAAGAGTTACATATTGATCTAAGGCAGACCATCTAGAAAATTTTAACAAATTACCCCTAAGATTCAATACTTTATCCTGGGCCTTTTCGTACTTGGCATATAAGGACAGTTGATTCCACCATACCATCCAATTCAACTTTGAAGGAGTCTTCCAGTTAGCTAGTATTAATTTTAATGCCACCATTATCATAAAGTTTAATATAAAGAAATTTTCTTTAGCCAAGGACGGGATCTCTGCCAAGGCTCTTATCGCTATTATACGCCATGAAAGAGTGGCAGAAAAACTTTAAAACTTGTTGAATTTTGGCCCAGACTGATCTCCAAAAAACTTGAATGTAAGGACACTCCATCAGCATGTATTTTAGCGTACCTGCCTCCTGATTGCATGACCAACACCGATTGGAGCCTTCCTTATTCCATATAGCCAGTTTGACCGGGGTGATAAATGCCCAGTGAGCAAGGAAGTACATGGATTGAGTAAGAGCAGCAGAGCTAGAAGCTCGAATAGTAGTACCCCCAAAACCTCTCCAAACCTTCTGTTTTCTTCTTCCCATACTTTTAACAATCTTTTATTTTGAGGTGAGAAACACTCCTTAAAGATTTTATAAAAACTTGATGTTGCCCCCCTCTTTAGAGCTAATTTCCTCTATGATTCTATGCAGCTCCCATTTTTGGGAAAAATCTCCAGGACTCAACTTTAGGCTACCAACACAGTGCCACAGTTATAGCCATTGATAGTAGCATGAGGATGGGAGGCCATACTCCTGTTGCAGCATCCCAAAGGATTTCCAATTAGAACCATCTATCAATTGCCCCACCATCCAAATGCCACAATTTTGCCATGTTGGCCATGCGCAGGAGGCTTTATTGATTTTGAAAGCAGGATTAAGCCATATAGGTGCTAGTAGTGAAGGGGGACTATCCTTTTTAATGACCGGATGAAGCGCTTGAAACGCCCTTTGCATATGCGCCCCACTCTGGAATTGTCAGGATGTCTCATCCCCATAAACAACTCAATAGGATACGGAGATGCCAAACTCTTCTTCACTTTCAGCCATGCGGGCTCTTGTACCAGGGTATCAACCGTGGCCCACATCATTTCTTGCTTTAGGAGGAAAGCCAGATGATACCAATAAAAGTCCGGAAATGGACACCGCCTTCATATTTGCTAGCCTTCAACTTCCTTAGCGCTATTTTAGGTGTTTTCCCTTCCCATAGGAAAGTACTGATTATACACGCCAAGGTTCTATATACTGCTTGAGCGAGCAAGATGGGAAGCATTCCCAGTATGTAATTTATCTTTGGCACCAGCATCATCTTAATAGCTTCCAGCCGGCCCCACCAGGTGAGCAGGGCCGGCCCGTCCATTGAGCGAGAATGTTTTTTGCACAGGGCCCCGCGTTTCAGGGGGCCCCGCGCAAAAAACATTCTGATCCTAAAGTCAAATTAAAAAAAAAAAAAAGCTGTCTTGTCCCGCTGCTGGGACCGCCGCGGCAGAATCGAGTGTGCCACGGGGCCCCCCCCTGCCCAGCAGAGCCTGCCCTCCCCTGTATCCGCTCTCTCGTACAGCTGCCTGCAGTCTCACGCGCCGGCTTTCAGAGCGCAAAGGGACTAGTTTCCCTTTCGCGGCTCTGTTAAGCCCGCAGGGCCCCTGCGGGGCCCCCGCGGGCTTACCAGAGCCGCGAAAGGGAAACTAGTCCCTTCACGCTCTGAAAGCCGGCGCGTGAGACTGCAGGCAGCTGTACGAGAGAGCAGATACAGGGGAGGGCAGGCTCTGCTGGGCAGGGGGGGCCCCGGCAGCGGGAGAAGACAGCTTTTTAAAAAAAAAATTTGGCTGGGCTGGGCTGGGCTGGGCTTGGGGGGGGGGGTTAGGAGTGCTGATGGGCTATGGGGGGCTATGGGGGGCTGGGGGGGTTAGGAGTGCTGATGGGCTGGGGGGTTAGGAGTGGTGATGGGCTATGGGGAGGCTGGGGGGTTAGGAGTGGTGATGGACTATGGGGGGGCTGGGGGGGGTTAGGAGTGGTGATGGGCTATGGGGGGCTGGGGGGGGGTTAGGAGTGGTGATGGGCTATGGGGGGCTGGGGGGGTTAGGAGTGGTGATGGGCTATGGGGGAGCTAAGTCTTTATATGGGCTGATGGGATTAGGACTGGAAGTGGGTTGATGGGGGGTTAGGACTGCTAATGGGCTATGGGTGGCTTAAACTAAAAATTGGGTGATGGGGGATTAGGATTGGAAATGGGCTGGTGGGATTAGGACTGGGAGTGGGCTGATGGGGGAGTTAGGACTGGTAATGGGGTATGGGGGGGCTTAAACTGAAAATTGGGTGATGGGGATTAGGACGAAATGGGCTGATGGGGGGGGGGTTAACACTGGAGGTGGGCTGATGGGGTTAGGACTGGTAATGGGCTGTGGGCTGATGGGGGGTTAGGACTGGTAATTGGCTATGGGGGGGTTAGTACTGATAATGGGCTATGGGGGGGGGCTAGGACAGGAAATGGGCTGATGGGGAGGGGTTAGGACTTGAGGTGGGCTGATGGGGTTAGGACTGGTAATGGGCTGTGGGCTGTTGGGGGGGTTAGAACTGGTAATGGGCTATGGGGGGGTTAAGACTGGTAATGGGCTGTTGGCTGATGGGGGCTGTCTGGTAATGGGCTATGGGGGGGTTAGGACTGATAATGGGCTATGGGGGGCTAGGACAGGAAATGGGCTGATGGGATTAGGACTGGGAGTGGGCTGATGGGGAGGTTAGGACTGGTAATGGGGTATGGGGGGGCTTAAATTGAAAATTGGGTGATGGGGATTAGGACGAAATGGGCTGATGGGGGGAGTTAACACTGGAGGTGGGCTGATGGGGTTAGGACTGGTAATGGGCTGTGGGCTGATGGGGGGGTTAGGACTGGCAATGGGCTATGGGGGGCTGACTGGAAATGGGTTGATGGGGTTAGGACTGGAAGTGGGTTGATGGGGGGGCTAGGACTGGTATTGGGTTGGGGGGTTGCTAGGACTGGTATTGGGTTGGGGGGTTGCTAGGACTGGAAATGGGCTGATGGGGGGGCTAAGACTGGAAATGGGCTGATGCAGGGACTAGAAGGGAATGGATGCTGGGTGAGGCTGGAACTAGAAGGGAGCTGATGTTGGGGGAGGATTAGCATGGGATGGGGCTGGGAGAGTAAAATGGAGAGGGGAAAAATATTTTGTGTGGGAGGGATAAAAAATCTACAATTGGCCGGGTATTGGGAGAGTAAGTGGGGATTGAGGATGGAGGGGTAAAATTTGAGTGGATGAAATAGGAATGAGGAAAGAGCAAAAGGAGAAAGATTAGTATGTTAAAGCAGATGTAGAGAGAGAGAATGGAAAAAAAACTAGAAGAGAGAAGAAAGGACAAATGGACATCAGATGATGGAGAGTTAGCAGAAAACATGAAGAAACCAGAAGAAAGTGGCTGGAGCAATTGCAACTGAAAAAAAATGCACAAAAGGTAGAAAGATATCTCTTTATTTTGAATTTATTAACTGGAATATGAAAGCTCTGGGAAATGTGCATCATTAACGTCTGCGCTTTGTTTGGTACAAGAGGAAATTAATTTATAGTTTTATTTCTACAGTGTTGTTGTACATTCCAAGTTTGGCTTTTGGGGTTCCCAGTTTAATTATTGCCTTCCTGTTTCTAAATTGTGATTCCTTGTTTGGTGATGGTCTATGTTCTGCATGTGTAACTGAGCTGAGGTATTCTGTTTATGTAATTCCTACCTGACATTGCCACTTGTTCTCTTTCCCCAGTAGGTCATGTATTGTTGTTCTCTGAAATGTATTGGTTTAATATTTGCAGTGTTGCCTTTTGATAGGTAGGGTATGGTGCTTTGTGAGTCCTGGTAGTGCTGTTAGGATACGGCGGGTTTGCTATTGGTTCTAAATGGGCAGTGTTTGTAGTAGTTCCTAATGTGCCTGGCGGTTGGCACTGGATTATAGTAATGTAGAAATCTTTTAGTCTGTCTTTATCCATACACTCATTAAGAGACATGTTTACTAAAAGTTAGTGTATGTTAGCATTATGCAAATATTTATGCAAATAAGGCCACTTATGCAAATGAGGCCCCGCACCGAGTCTCCGCACATGGCCCCGCACCCCCTTGGGCCGCCCCTGCAGGTGAGGTGCAGCGGTGACCGTTTCAACGTGAAAGAACATGTCATGTCATGAAGCTTTACTATGTTTAATTTTACTGTTTCATTCATTGTCACACGGTACTGAACCCCCAGGTAGTTTATGGCTAAATTCTCCCATTGAAAAGGATAGCTCTCCACTAAGGATGCATTCGCTTGGTTATTCATAGGAAAGGCTACTGACGGATCAATTGACTTTGTATCCTGAGAGAGATGAATAGTGTGAGATCAACTGTAATAATGGAGAAATTGATGTAGGACTGAGGAATAGTAATAGGTCATCTGCATATGCTGAGAGCTTGATATGAAGATCTGCTATTTTAATTCCTTGTATTTCCTCCAACTGCCGAATAAGCAGTATCAGCGGCTCCAGTGCCAGATTGAATAGCAGTGGGGACATAGGACACCCTTGCCTAGTTCTCCTGTTCAAAGGGAAAGGTTGTGAGAGCATCCCATTGGCCAGGATCCTAGCATTAGGTTTGGCATATAGCACCTGTACCATATTCACGAATTCTCTCGGAAAGCCAAACCATCCAAGGACCTGGAAGAGGAAAAGCCATTCTAACCTATCAAAAGCCTTTTCCGCATTGAGTGAAAGGCCAATAATAGGAGCATCCAGATGCTCCACCATCTCCAGCAGGTTGCACAACAATCGGCCGTTGTCTGCTGTAGATCTCCCAGTTACAAAACCACACTGATCAGGATGTACTAACAAATGCAACACTTTGTTCAGTCGTCGGGCCAAGGTGGTAGAGTACAGCTTGTAATCAGCGTTTAAAAGAGAGATTGGTCTATAGTTGCTAACCAGCTTCGGATCTTTTCCCGGCTTCTCTAAGACTACAATTGTTGTGCTGGCAAAGGCACCCAGTGTTACCCACCTGCTCCTTCAACATTTGGTAATAAATCTTCATCGGGGGCAACAAATCTTCCGCAAGGATTTTATAAAATTCTGTCGGAAGCCCGTCAGGGCCGGCAGCCTTCCCATCTTTCATGCTTGCTAATGCCTCTTTCAATTCCAGCAAGGATATAGGTTCACTGATAGCTGCTGCTTGTTCCTCATCCAGTTCTGGACAGACAACTCCTTCCAGCAGATTTTTGCATGAAGACTCATCAAATTTAACCTCTGTAGCATAACGCTGAAGATAAAATGTTCGGAACGCCTCAACAATTTCAGAATTGCTACCTAGGAGACCCTGCTGCTCATCAGTTATACTAGCAATGTGCAATTTAGCATAGCGAGACTTTAGTTTTGAAGCCAGGAGCTTGCCAGCCTTATTCATCTCTGTACAATAACACATTTGCTGCTTAAACATACATTGCTCCACCTCAGAACTTAACATGTTGTATTGAAATCTCAGTTTTGAAGGCGGTTTAAAGACAGGGGATTAGATTGCCTTTGTAGAATTCTTTCACCTGCCCTTATCTGCTGGCCTAACTTGTTAAGCTTCTCCTTCGCCTTCCTAACAGCTGCAATAGAGTAACTGGTTATATGAGCCCTTAGTGTGGCCTTACAGGCTTCCCACCAAACCCAGTTAGAAGTATCCTCTGGGAGATTGTTGCCAAAGTAATCATTTATAATTTGTTTTATATGAATTTTGAAAGACTCGTCTGCCAATAAAGCCTTATTAAGGATCCATGCCCGTTTCTTGGACGAATCTTCACCATGATGTACCTCTAGCTTTATTGCAGCATGATCGGAGACATGGGTACTTAGTATATCTGCTCTAGTGGTGCCATGCACCAACGTTCTAGATACAAAAAAAATCTATTTGAGAATGGGAATTATGGGGGTGAGAAAAAAAATGTGTAGTCCTTTTTAAGAAGGGTTCATGACCCTCCAAATATCCGCCAGGCCCATTTCTTCCATAAGCGACTTCAGTACTACCACTGCTCTGCCACATATTTTTAATCTGCTCGGTTTACAGTCTATTAATGGGTCTAAGACCAGATGGAATCTCCTTCTAAAATAATTGGCAGTGCAGAAGTCTCCTGGATCTCCTCTGCCAATAGTTGAAAAAAGTTTGGGTGATCACAGTTTGGAGCATATACATTTATTATTACTAGATGCTTTTTGCCAAAAACTAAGTGTGCTTTAGCCCAACGTCCCTCACAGTCAGCCCGCACAGAAAAAGTTTGGCCTCCTACCATATTGTTCTTAATATTGCCACTCCGTTCTTTTTCCCAAGAGCTGGAGCATGAGCTACTAAACTATACTTCCCCATAGCAAGTTTTTTAGTTTCCAATGTGGACAAATGAATTTCCTGACGCATCATTATGTCTGCATTTTGTTTTTGACAATATACAAGTATCTTTTTCCTCTTAGCAGGGTGGATAATGCCCTTTACATTCAAGGACACGATTTTAAGCGGGGTCATAACAAAAATGCTTATTGACACATAAATCATTCTCTAGAAATTGATCCATCATGCCCAAATGTAAAATACCTTGTACACTCATCAATCCTATAATGTGCCCGTAATGCGCCAATCCCATCCTCATACCGAGGAAAAAAAGGAACTGGGTGAGACAGCAGACCCACACCATGGCTGTCGCTTGACCCTTCAGTAAACTAAGTACAAACCTTGTGAGCCAGTTACATTGAAATCTAACATTCATCCTACTGTTATATAATAAAAAAATACCCATTCTCCTTTGACTACCCTAGCCGCGGCTGCTATGAAAAGATTTCCAACGTTTTCTCTTAGGGGCATGTTTACTAAACATTCCTAACGTGCGGGGCTGCGGTAGTGTGCCTGTGCCATATAAGGAGTGGGCGGTTCAGGCAGAAAGAAGAAAAAACCCCTACCGTACGTGTGCGCGTCGTGCTAATTTGCGGGGCCCACATTAGCGCGTGGGAATGCTAAGTGGGGCGCTGCTGAGCACATATCAGAACAGAGCTGTAGCACAACGGTGAACACACTAACCAATGGTGCAAGGGTCACAGGTTCAATCCCCCATTGTGCGCAACAAAAAGGCCAGCTGAGGCAACACCTTGAATGTGTAAAAGTGGTTCAGGAGGCAAAGTACTTTTGGACGGCATAAGGCGGCACACTGTTCGTTTTGTATGGCACAAGGCGGCGCACTGTACTATCTGGGTGGCACAAGGTGGCACATGGTGGCGCACTGTTCATTTTGGGCGGCACAAGGCGGCGCACTGTTCATTTTGGGTGGCACAAGGCGGCGCACTAATTGTGGGCAGCAGGAGGTGGCGTGCTGATGGGTATAAGGCGGCGCGCTGATGCCAAAGCAAAGGAACACAGCCACAGCACAATGGTTAAGACACTGACCAATGGTGCAGGGACCAGGCGTTCAATCCCTCACAATGCCCAGTGAAAAAGGCTAGCTGAGGCAGTATGTTATATGTTGTGGAGTGCTGTAGGAGGCTTTCCAATTTTATTTTGTGATAACTACTAGCAAACGCACTCTCACAGCATATTAATATAAGGCGGCCCATAAGGCACATGTTACAGTGCACCGTCCGCCAAGGCACCCTAGAATGTCCCCTATAGGGCAGCATGTATGTTGCGACACAGGATAATGTATAGTGCACCCTATATGGCTGGCAACCGTAACGTGCCCTATAGGGTGCCCCATAAAGCACCCTCAGAGGCACCTTATGGGTACAGTACGCTGAGGGTGGTATTGCTGGCAGCAACATATGTACAGTAAATTAAAATAAATCTGTGGACACCCCTATCACATAACCCCACTGTGGGTTTGAACCCATAACATCTGGCTGTACAGGCAGGGACGTAACCATTGGGCTACAGCTCTATAGCTGTAAGCAGCCCCTGGCTGGCTGCAGATAGCCTGTACGTCACCTCACTGACAGTCTGCTGTTGTGAACCACCCGTACCCATGATGCACTGCACATGCAAATCAGCTGTCCACGATTGAACACAGGATGGGAAATGCACCCCTAAAGCTCCCCGGCCTGGTAGGGGGAAGTGTCCGTGTGCACCCACACAGCACCTCGGCCTGGTAGGGTGTCCTGAGTGGGTGGACAAACGGCAAAGAGTAGCTAAACACCATCACATTGTGCGGTTACTGTGCTCACCCTGAGTGTGAGATGTTGCGCCCAGGACCAGGTCCACAACACCAGGCATGGCCAAATGCGGTCATGTCAGAGCTCCAAAGCAGCAATAACCTGTGGAATAGGTAGGTGCTGCATAAACATTTTGGAGATCTCTGTCTGGCTCAGTTAGTGGGGACCCCCAGGTGGATAAAACAGGGCTTCCCCTCAACAGATCCCCACCCTGATGGCAGTAGAGTGGACCATCAACCCCAGTCCTGCTAGGGAACAGACACCCTACAGGGCAGTCCAAGCAGCTCCACACACATCCATACCACAATATCAGACAGACATTAGGCCTGGATATTCAAAGATGCACCCCACCACTATCTGATATTCACCTGCAGCAAGCCATCAGCCACTGCACCCTGCAAGGCACTCCATCACAACACACATCAACTGTGAACAGTCTGCTGGCTAGTCCTGATGGACATGCATGCACCCACAACTGGGGTGGCAGCACACACAAACAGATAAGTCCATGAAGAGGCCCCTACAGGACACCCATACATATCACATGGGAGAATCATAATATAGCACTATGGGGGTGCCTAGCCATGCTGCCGTCACTGCACACTCAGGGTGAGAGTGATCCCCCAGCAGCACATACAGAGGTCACCCTGTCTGTGTAGGTGGTGGCCGGGCACTACCATGCCCCTGCCAGTGCCCTATGCCCTGTGCAGCTGCATCCTGGTCAGTCCACTCTGTCTGAGATATACCCATGGTCCCTTGCTACTCATTATGCACATTGGCAGGCCAATACTGGCAACAGTGTTGGCAGTGTGGGCTGTGGAAGGGGCATGCAGCCAACACCCACTGTATAGACAGACACACAATTCCACACCTATGCCATCATGGTGCTACTATTGAGGAGGTAATTAGCCTTGCCCACCAAACCGGTGCTGGGCACGGCAAGGCATGGATATGCTACGCAGTACTGCTGGGGGTCACTCCCCAGGGTGGTAAACACCGTCAGAGGCAAGGGCTGGAGCACGCACCGCAAACACCAAACAGATTGTTCGGATGGGGTCAACTAGCAGTATGTGCATAACGTATGGATATCTATCTGCCAGTACTCCTAGCAAGCGTCTCAGAGCTGTGTACCGTATACCTCAGGTGTAGGGTTCCATTGCTAGGGTATGCAGGTGCTAGTATTGGGAGATGCACGCAGGGTCCAATGTTCTGCCTCTCCAGGAGACATTGGCCAATGGGGCCTGTGGGTGTGGGTGTGGGTGTGTCTGCCCCTGTTGGCTGCTGCTTTACGGCAGAGATTCCCAACTCCAGTCCAGGTGTGCATCACACTGATCGGGTTTACCTGCTGTTCCTCATGAATATGCATGAGCTACATCTACATGCCATGGGGGTGGGGCATAGATATACAGCACAGGCATTTGTATGAGTGGCAGCATGGACCCTGACTGGTGTGTGGCCCACCAGGACTGCATTTGGGAGATTCTGCTCTAGGTACTGCCCCTGTACATGGTATCTGTGCTCAGTGGGGTAAAAGATAGACGTAGTACCATTGCATATGTCCTCGCCACGAAAGGTTTGTCCTTACTATCACTGTGTAGCTGTGGGAAAAATATGTGGGAAGGATTGGCGGTAGCCCCAGCTGGGCTTTGAACCTGTGACCTTCTGTTCTTGTAGGCACTGTCTGTGTGCACTGCACCACCTTGTAGCCACAGATTGGCTGGATTCCCTGGAATGTCCATGCCTGTGGATCTGGCAGGGCCTGTGTGTTGCAGTGGACTGTGCCAGCCTGCACATGGCTTGGCCTCTGTCCTCTGTGGCTAGCTGCCACTGCCCCCTGCACCACATGTACTCGTGCGCCAATATGCTGGCATGAGCTTCTCTCAGAAAAAGCAGATGACCTGATTGCAATGTGGCAGTACGGGACTGCATTTGGGGGACTTGGCTGTAGGTATGCCCATTGTTGTGGTGTGTGTGCGGTGTTGGGTAACATATGGGTGTTTCCCCCATGCTTATGTTCCCTGCAATACAGGGGTGTCTGCTCTATCTTTGTTTAGTGGTGGGTAAAATATATGGATGGGGCTGGCAAGTGCCCCAGCTGGGATTTGAACCTCTGGCCTTTTAGTCCTAGAGGTCATGGCTATGTCCTCTGCACCACACTATGGCCACAGAGACAGTGCAGCCCCTGGAGGTAGTAAACCTGGCAGGATGGAGTCACAAACCCTGCTGTATGCATTTTTACTGTGGGCTCCTTCACCCTGTGTGGTGACAAACGTGCAAATAAAACCCAGGAATGACCACGGAACAAAGGGGGAAAACATATACCCAAGCTGGGCAACAGTGATATTAATGGGCAACCCTAGATAACACTCCCAGGACAGCTCCAGAAAAAGGGAAATGTTTTTTGGACGAGTCTCCGCTCCGTACACCTTTCCATAAATAATTTCCTTTTTTTTGGAGCTTTCCTGGGTGTGTTATTTAGTTTTGCCCATCACTATAACTGTTCCACAACTGAATTACTATTTTTCATATTTTTGTGGTGGTCATTTTCTATTTATAATTGCACTTTTGTGCTGTTCACATGTATCACACTGCTCACGTTTTGCAGGTTTCCCCGGTTTTGCTGTACATTGCTGACGGAAATGGTTTCTCTTCCCTTTAAATGCATTCTAACGCGAGTGATTCACTCGCGCTATTTTTTTTTGGAAATTCAGCCCCGATAATGTGCGGGGCGCCTCTCCCCTCCCCTTCCCCGCCCATTAACCCCTTCTCTCCGCCCCTCCGGGGCCTTCCTCCGCTCTCCGTTAGCCTTTCCACGCCTCTATCGGACATTTGCGGGCACGTACTTGTGCGGCACCCGTTACTGTGACGCGCAAGTGTGCGGGGCTTCATCGCACGTTTGCGGGGCGTTTAAGCGCTCTTAAGTACCGCTTTTAGTGCGCTATTTTGTGGCGCGCTAATTAGCGGTTTTTAGTAAACATGCCCCTTAATCTTTATATTATAGATAAGAAATAAACTTTCCAAGCATTCTTTGCAAGTCTATTCCAGTCCAGCCTCGCCTTGGCCATACATTCTCAAACATCTGAAACACTTTTCACTGCATTTTTAAAGCCTCCTGATCCTCAATAAACTGCAGAAGAAAAGTGGGATCTTCAAAAGTTTTGGTATGATTGTCTAAAGTGACCTTAAATCTAGCTGGGTAAAAAAGTCCATACCACGCTTGCAAATGTTGCAGTTGGGGTCTCAGCACCAAGAACTGCTTTCTTTTATCCATTGTTGCTCTGCTGAAATTGGGATAAAAGTAGATATTGTGTCCCTCGTAGGCCAAGTTGGAGGCTGCTCTTGCTGCAGCCATTATTTGCATATCATGTTGGTGTCGTAGCAGGCAAAAAATCAACGGCCTGGGCTTCCGGTTGTGCAAATCTGCCTGCGCAGGAATTCTGTGGGCCCTCTCGATTTCCAACGGTTTGCTGAAATTTAATCGCAGCAGCTTAGGGAGTAAATTTTCCAAGAAAACTATAGCGTCGGGCCTTTCAGCCCCTTCCGGTATGCCGACCAGTCTGATATTGTTTTGTCAAGATCTATTGCTGAGGTCTTTTAGATTTTGTTCCAGGTGCTCTCTCTTTTTGTTGGACATGCCTAATTGCTTGATCTTCACCTCATGCGCTGCAATGGCATTATCAACCGTATTCTGCCGACCTGACAAGCTCAACATTTGTGTCTCTTACAGTGGCCATCTTTTGAGGGGAAGGAGGGTCCGGCTTAGCGTGCTTGGAGCCGGTATTTGTATTTGCCGAGAACTCCAGTTTGGTTGGTTTACCACTAGCCATCTTCTATCCTTCGGCAAAGGTCTAGCCAGCAGGATTCCAAAGTAAAATTTTACCAGAACACAGGTTTAATGCACAGGATTTGCTCGGGTCCGCGGGAGCAATCTCCTAAGCAGCCATCTTGCTTTGCCACTGGCTCCACTTCCATGTGCAAGACTCTAATAAAATTACTTTTTTCATCACTGCTTAAGTGTTCTCTATTTATCCCTATGCCATTGCCTTAGCCAACTTGTCTGTTTATTTGTCCCAACTATACATATCCTCTCTGCTGATGTTTCATTTTGTGTGTATCATATTTCTGTTAATTGAATGTTCTACTTTACTGTTTATTAAGATATTTTCATTTGTATTGTGTTGCCATTGTTTCATATTTCTGTTATGTAAATGTACTACTGTGTGCTGTAATGTCTATATTACTGACACTATATCAGATTACTATTACACTATGATTCAATTTGCCTATTTCCAAGTTTCCATCACTGTTCTAAATGTGTATTAGGCTGACATTTTGTCATTTTGCTATTGTGTAAGTTACTTATGGGCCCAATTCTGGGATACAAGTTGCGGTGGGACGTGCAGCCCTGCAAGCTGTCCAGGCCTGATTCCCCTTCTGGCTCTCCCTGTACATTCTGATGCTCAGGCTGGGGAGAGTCAGTGGGGAGGGAAGGAGGGGGCAAGATCAGGGCGGAGCGGGGGCGGGCAGTTCTGCAGCATGTACAGGGCCAATTCAGGTCACGGCCTTGTATGTCCTGCCGGGCCTGTGGAATGCACTGTTTATTCCATCTCAAAGGTGGAATAAGCAATGAAAATTCGGCGATCGTGCCCAGGGATCCACGCTGGGTCAGGCAGTGGGTAAAAGGGGGGCCAGAGCAGGCAGTGGGGAAAAGGGGTGCCAGAGCCATGGGAGTTGGGGCGCCTATAGGGAGGACATCCCCCAGGTAGCAAAGGCACGCTAGGCCATCCTTGTGCCCAATTCTGGCCACCACGGGAACATTTTGTTCCTTGGAGCTGTCTAGACGGCCTGGACGTGCCGCCCTCTGAATTGGGCTCCATGTCAAGCTATACCAGTTGTACACCACCTTGCTGGAATCCCTTCATAAATGCAGTTGTTAAATCTATCAATTAACTAAATAAATAAACAGGGGATAAAAGATTCTGAGATAAGATGCAAACTGAAGTCTGTGGAGCTCATAGAGTTCAATGGAAAATACACTTATTCTCTAGACCAATATCTATTCAATTTAGAATTGCCAATTTAATATTCAGGACCATTTTGTACCAATGGGCAAAATCTTAGTGCACCTTCCTATTAGTGTCTCAGAGTCCCATTTTTCCTTCTAACAATCTAGCAGTGACAGAACTACAGATTAGTAACCTGCTCTGTGTCTATAGGTTTTCTTATTATATTAGATAAGGTATGTGCACTTTCTAGTGATTGTTTTATCTGCTAATGGGCATGTGACATTCTTTTAACGTCAGAGGTGGAAAGGCATAAACTGTGATTCTGTTAAAGATTCTCATCAGATTCTTGCTCTCTGTCATTCATTTCGGTGACTATAGCAATGCTGTAACAGATAGCGGGCAGATGAAAAACCAGGCTACAGTCATGCCTACAAAATGTATTATTGATCGACTGCTACTTTCTCTCTAATTTCTGTATAGCTCCGCAATGGATCAAAATTGATCTGATAATTTAGAATCTGGAACTACAAAGTATTTCTTGCTTACCTATAAATCTCATTTTACCAAGACTGAAGAAACTTTAAATGGCTTAGTTTAAAAAAAAAAGTGCATCACCTTGCCAGAGAGCAGCTGGGGTTTACTGTCAACATCTTGCTTCTCCTCAGTTCCTAATGAAGTATTGGGATTTTTATCTTGTAGATGATTCTGAGAGATCAGCAGGTTATCCAATAAGATGTGGGAAGCTCCGTATTTATGACAAAAATATAAGGAATCTGTCCGTTCAGGTAACTCACAGACATCCAAATCCATTCACCGTTTATAACTTTGGAGGAAAAATATTTCCACACATAAAGGTTATCAAGGTTAGCAATGGAAATTCTTTGGAACAAATTTTGGGTTATCAAAATTAAATTTTCATAACTCAGTAAAAGATTTTCAGGGTGTGTAAGAATCTGAGACAACGCAGATAATGGTATTTACCGATGATCCTCAAGGGCTGCAAACAGGACATGCCTAATGAATATGCATGGCTATATTTGCATGCAAATCTATTCCATGCATATTCATTGTGTATAGGCTGAAAACAGGACCTGTTTGTGTCCCTCAAGGACTGAAAATGAACACCACTGCCACCATTAGTTACAAATTTGCTCACAAATGATTAATCCGTCCTACACACCAACATCACTATTATTTGCATCTCAAAGCCATCAGACTCAACTATGGATTGGATTTATATGTAAATACTATTTTTTTTATATAGGGAAAGAATGGGAGGAAAGTTCCCTTTGAATAAAATCGGGGGCAATTTCTCCCAGTGGGTTAGTTTTGTGTATACCATGACCTTCATGAACCTCACTCCGAAACCCAACCTCACTCCTAAATTCTATCTGTGGGCTGGACTATCTCCAGGCAAATGTGCTGCCCCCATCTGCCCAGTTCTCATTATACAGTAGTATACCACAGTAAATTTGTCACTTTTATTTTATTTCTCTTTCATGGCAAAATTAGGAAACCTGCCACAACAATGTTATCTGAATCCAGCAAATGCATCAAAGGCTGTCAGATTCTATTGTTTAGCTATGAATTCTCTGCTCTTTGCCATCCCCCCACCCCCAAAGAAACTGCCTCCTTAGGCAAATGCATAATTTGCCTGATGGTTGTGCCAGCCCTGCCAGGACCATATATGGCCACTGGAATTGAATAACCAGGTCAACTGGATAGCACAGAAGCTAACTGGGCAACAGTGATATTCAGCTGCTGCCTAGTTAGCTTTGGTGGCGAAAGGCCAGCCTTTAATGTCCCTAACTTTCACCGCTTCGTGAATACTGGGCAGCAGCTGAATATCACAACTGCCCGGTTATTGCCATGTGCCACCCCCCGGAATGCCCCGCCTTGGCGACACCTGCGGATTTGATAACTTCGATAATCGCTCCTAATATTGGGCCCCTTGTGCCTTGTTAAACTGATGTTTCCTTTTTCCCATCCAAATGCAATTTTTTTTACTGATGGCATCATGGTACATAACACAGGTACACTACCAAAAAACTGCCTCCAGTTTTGCAACTGATTCCTATAGATTTTGGGGTGCTGAATCCAGGAAAAATAGCCAAAATGTTCCATCACGTCACGTTTTCTTGCAAAATTAGATTTCTTACCCATATAAGGAATGTTCACATAATTTCTTTTTAGCCAACTGCAGTTTATTTTCTTGGCCCAAAATAGAGGTTGTAATGGTTAACTAACTAGAAACACTCCCTCATGATATTTTAGAGTGTTTTGTATTCATTTTATACATTAACAGGACAATTGGGAGGCGGGGGGCTAAATCCAGTACTCGCGCTGGCGCATGTTCTTTCCTGTTCGCCTCGCCTCGTTCGCTCGCTCAAACACGGTGGTTGCGACATGAATGTTCCTGTCAAATTTCAGTTTCTTGCAAGTTCATTATTACCTTTTGTTTGCTCAGTCGTAATCCAGCTTTATTCCGAAGTGGTTCACTACAGTTGTAGTTTGCAGTGCTGTGTATTTGTGATGGCTCACAGAGCCAGAGGTTGCGTCAACTCTCCGGACAGTTTTTGTTTTATTTGTGGGGAATATACCGTGAAAAAGCGGCAGAGGAACATTTCTGCATTTATTAAAAAAGTATATTTCGCCTATTTCGGTTTGAAGTTAGGCAATCAAGACAAACCGTGGGCTCCTCACAAAGTGTGCAAGACATGTGAGGAAGATCTACGCTTATGGATGAAAGGTAAAAAACAAGCATTTCGTTTCGGAATACCTATGATGTGGCGTGAACAAAGAGACCACAGCAGTGACTGCTATTTTTGCTCTTGCATTGTGAAGGGATACAACTTAAAAAATAAGAACGTAATAAGTTACCCCAACCTTCCCTCAGCAATTAGGCCTATGCCTCATAGCAACGAAGTACCTGTGCCTGAACCACCAAAATCTTTGGATCATATTTGTGTGGACGGTTCTGATCATGATGAGACTCATCAGATGGCTTTTCCCGATGAGTCCAGTACTTCCGAGTTTGAAACTGAACCAGATCCGAAACCTGAACTTTTCTCTCAAGCTGAATTGAATGATTTAGTCCGGGATTTAGGACTCCCAAAAGATGCTGCCCAACTGCTAGGTTCTCGGCTTAAACAGAAAAATCTATTGTCACCAGGAACAACTTTTTATTGGTACCGCAACCGCGAGACACAATTTTTGAAGTATTTCAGCAAAGAGGAAGATTTGGTATTTTGCAACGATATATACGGAGTGATGGAAAAGTTTAAACTCAAGTATGATCCTGCTGAATGGCGGCTGTTCATTGATTCGTCAAAAGACAGCATAAAAGGTGTTCTTTCATAATGGCAACACATTCGCTTCAGTTCCTATTGCTCACTCTGTTATTCTCCAAGAAAAATACGAGAATTTGGCCCTGATTCTTCAGAAGATTCGTTATGATGAGCATAAGTGGATGATTTGTGGAGACTTTAAAATTCTATCCATGCTATTAGGGCAGCAATCCGGTTT
The DNA here is from genome assembly GCA_033557465.1 of Ichthyophis bannanicus. Taxonomy (NCBI): domain Eukaryota; kingdom Metazoa; phylum Chordata; class Amphibia; order Gymnophiona; family Ichthyophiidae; genus Ichthyophis; species Ichthyophis bannanicus. The sequence continues at coordinate 150,893,976 of CM066038.1, read as the reverse complement.
CATCAAATATCCCTGCTTCCTTTGCTTGTGGGATAGCCGGGCCCGCGACCTACACTGGGGGAAAAAAGACTGGCCAATTCGGGAGTATTTGAGACCCGGTGAGAAAAATGTTCTTCATGAGAGCTTGGTACCTCGTGATAAAATTCTATTACCACCTCTCCACATTAAGTTGGGTCTCATTAAGCAATTCATCAAGTCCCTTCCAAAAGATGGTGAGTGCTTTGGTACCTTTGCTCAAAGTTCCCCCGACTTTCTGAAGCAAAGCTAAAGGAAGGAGTGTTTGTTGGCCCTGATATAAGGAAACTCATTTCAGATGGAGCATTCGCTGAAACGATGTCTGAGAAGGAAAAAGAAGCCTGGGATTCCTTCAAGGATGTTGTTCTCAAATTCTTGGGGAACAGGCGGGATGAGAACTATAAGGATATTGTTGCCAGGATGCTCAATGCCTTCAAAGAACAAGGCTGTAACATGAGCCTGAAAGTCCATTTCTTGCACTCCCATGTGAACTACTTTCCCGAAAACTTGGGGGCGTACAGTGAAGAACAAGGTGAAAGGTTTCACCAGGACATCAAGGACGCAGAGAGAAGGTACCAAGGAAGATGGAACACCACTATGATGGCTGATTTCTGCTGGTTGCTGCTGCGGGAAACCCCAGATGAAAAATACGCCAAGCAGCGCACCAAGAGAAGCATTCGGGGGAAGAAGAAACGGGCCCACCAGGAGATTGATTGACCCAAGAATGACTTTAAAATCTAAACTGTGTTGACAAATATCGTGTTTTTACTAAACTTTGAAATAAAAATTTGCTAGTTATTACCACAGTGTCGGATCTCATTTATTAGAATTTTATTTTCACACCATCGGGTGTTTGTCTTCATGTATTGCAATGGTGCGGTTTGCGTTTTCTATTCTTACATGCATACTTGTACAACATTTTTTGCACATTTCTTTGCTTTGCTTTGTGTCTAACCTCGCTCTTATATGCTCAATGTTTGTGCACATGTATGTGGCTGTTTTAAGTGCAGACAATTTTGCTACCATCACAGTGTGTTTTGTTGACATTACTCTATTCTTATGTGCTGCCTTGTTACAATTTTCTTTATTCTTATTTGAATAACTACTAAACAATTAGTATAAAGAATTCATCCAAGAAACTTTTATCTCGATCGCACTCAATCTGAAACGTTCACCTCAAACTGCTAACCCAATGTAGCAAAAAATCTGTACGTGATGGAGCAAATTGGTTACCAGATTTGGATTCAGCGCACCAAAAAACGTAAAAATCAATCGAAACATTAGAGGCAGTTTTAAAAAAAAATTTTTTTAGTGTACCTGTGTAATTTGAAAAAATGGCTTTTTCTGACCATAACATCAATAGTATTTATTACAAAATGCATGCAGTCTCCATCCTCCTCCTAAGCATATTCTTTTTAATAACTCTTCCCTTCCCTGAACTTGTTCATCACTCAGATCTGATCTACCATAGATAATGGTACACTTCAACAACAGATACTTGGGTGGGGCAATTTTTTAAGGAGCCACCTAGATTTCAATACTTTAGTCATTTACATGCATGAAGTGGCCTCTTATAAAATACCAACTAGGGTGAAAGTGCGCATATAGTATGTGTTGTGTATACTTTCACTGTGGGCATGCACATGGGTGAAGTTTAGGTGGCGTGTAGGCAGTACGAGCAATTACATGCATTATATATAAAAAAATTTAGTTTACATGCATAATTAGAGAAAGTAGGCATAGTCATTTACAACAGCCCCCTAGTGCTGGTGTAAGTGATTGTGCCTCAACATATACATGTATTTTTTCACTTACGCTTTTTTTTTTAAATTTAAGTATATACATACTTAACTTTATCAAAAAGACAAAGTTAAAATGTACGTTAACAAGGCACCAGTTTATAAAATTACCTTCCACAAGTCAACTAACTAGAATAATTCAGTACTTACAAAATAAAATAGATCATAAACACTTTCCAAATCCAAGCTCAAGGTGAAATACATACAGGTTCAGCAGGTATTTCCCTGCTGAAGAGGGCTTACAAAACCTTTGTCCTCTTGCTGGACAGCTGTTATTTAAGGCCTCAACATCTCTCTTTTTCAAATTCTATTACTCATCTGTGAGTCATGAGAGAAGCATGTTTTTGTCTGGCTGAGAAAGAACAGGCACCATCAGTCGGTTTGCAACCTTGTTCTTAAATCCATTCTTATAGCACATTGCAACCCATCTTTAACATGACAGCTACAGAGAAGAAAAGAAAAATGACAGTGTGGGAAGAGGGTTAGAGGCTAGAAGAAGAGTACAATTCACAACCAGTAGCACTGCAGTCTAGAAATTAGTTGTAAAGAGAATCAGTGCAAACAGTTTAACCCCTAAAACTGCAATGTCTCGGTAATCACCTGCAGGATCTCAGCACTAGCTAGTTGAATAAAGCTTCTATTTTTAACAACAGAAGCACATAGAGAGAACCATAATTCCATTCCTAACTACAATCACATGACAGAATGCAAGGTGCAATGACATGCTGCTATTGACAGCACATGATTTCATACTTGCGCCGTGGAGATTGAGCAGGATGATCATAGACTTGCTATGTGAGGTGGTCACATGATAAGGTCAACCTGAGCTGATGCCTATGTGTTAAGCTCCATCTCCTTACCCTAAAAACCAGCAAAATACTCACTTCCCACTCCCCCAATGGCTTTCTTAGTGTGAATGAACAACCTAAATTTAACATTAGGCGAGAGTGCTGGTGAGTGCCAACTTTCTGGATGGTGGTCCTGAGGGGGATGCCCAGGGGCGGCTCAAGGCAATCTGCTGCCTGAAGCGAGGGATGAGGTGGGTCCCCCCTCTCCAGATCAGGGGGGGGGGGGCTTTCTCAAAACTCCAGTCAGGAAATGAACCAAATCAAAAAGCAGATTAGATAATGTAGAGGAAATGAAAGATGCTTACACACCAAGGAACTAAAAGAAAGAGCGAGAACCACAGCACCGTTTATAACACCAAATTATAACTCAAGTTAATTTTGTTGTTATAAACTGTGTTATAGTTCTTGATTTTTCTTTTTGAACATATATTTTGCATTCACAGAACCCCCTCCCTCAACAGTGAGTGCAGAGCAGAACTAGGACATTCACCCACAGAATGCAATATCTTAAAAAAAATAAATCTGATTCCGATCATCTCAATCACAACAACAAAAAACCCCCCCAAACATTCTCCAGTACCAGGCATATTGTGAACTAATACAAAACCCTACAACAAGGTCACTGAGGATCTGTAGAGCAAACCTACCATACCATATCAACTCAACTTCCAAAACTCACATAAGGAACCTACCCCCAAAAAAACATAACTGTAAATACTGCAGCGGGCCCTGGAACATCCAAACACCTATTTGAAAAGCTGAAACAATTCAGATTACTACAGTACAGATCCCTACATACAAACTCCATGTTAACAGAACACCTTGCGTTGGCCACAAATGTGGAAAACAGACCCTCACCAAAGTAATAAGTGACCATAACCTAATAATAAATATATGTAGATAAAAATTAAACTGCAACCCCAAAAAGTCAGATTCTCCATACAATGCAATGCCAGATAAATAGAAAGAGATGCATTTCCCTGTACTTTATAAAATATAAAGATAGCACCAAGACTGTTCATTAAATTGAAAATAAAATTCTCTTCTACCTTTGTCGTCTGACCATTTTATTCTTGATCATGCTGGTCTCAATCTGAGGTTTCTGCTTTCCTCTACACCTGGGGTCACCAACCTCCAGAGGGCCGCGGGCCGCACAGCCGACTACCGGGAGCCTTGCGGGCCGCACCCCCCTTCTCCCCGCCCCCGCGAAAAAAACAACAAACGCAAAATTATGAAAACAATGGCTGATCACCTTTATTGAATTTAATGAGATGGCTGATGATTCATGCTAGCAGACAAACGCTTAAAGTCCGGCTTCACAGATGACACTGACAGGAGAAGGGACGCTTGCAGGTGGTCGTCGGTTCGTGGGGGAAGCCATGGGGAAAAAAGAGAACAGGAATTCTATCGATAGCTGCAAAAACAGTATCAAAGTTTAAGCCTTATTGCTGATTGGTCCTCTAATTTGCGCGCTGCTCTTGGGAAACCGGTCACGTGCCGTTGAACCCGCCGAGCATGCCGCGGGCCGCAGATACAATGGCGGGAATCCTTGGCGGGCCGCACGTAATGTTAACCGGGGTAGAGCCTCGCGGGCCGCACGAAGGGACCTCGTGGGCCGCAGGTTGGTGACCCCTGCTCTACACCCACGGGTGGAATGAGGGTGATGCAGGGCCATGTGCAGAGATTCAGTGCAGCATTATTTGCATACATTTAGTATACTTTACTTAAAAACATACATGCCGCTAATCTAAAATCCTAGGTGGCTTCCAAACATATACATGCAATTTAGTAAAACAGATGTTACAATAAAACAAGCATAATAAAACATTAAATTGATTGATGAAAAGTCATTTACACAGCCAAATCTGCACATGCGATTTATTTTGCTATGACCAGATTATTAATGGTGAAGGAAGATATAAAATGAGAAACTAATCTTGGTAACTAAATGTGGTATCTGCAGGGTGACAATACTGCCTCTCTGCAGTTAGCCTATGGCCCTGCGTAATCAAACTCTGGAATTAGTTACCAGAGGATGTAGCAAAAGCTGTTAGTGTAGCTGGGTTTAAAAAAAGATTTGGACAAGCTCCTGGAGGAAAGGTCCATAAACTATTATTAACCCTGGAATTACTGAGATTTTTTGCACACACTGAATACCGTTGGGGTCATAAATGACCCCACAATGAATTTTAATTGTTAACCATGAAAAGGTTAAACTAAACAGACAAAATATTATTCTGAATTAATTACACAGGTACACTAAAAAAATTTTTTTTAAACTGCCTCTAATGTTTCGATTGATTTTTACGTTTTTTGGTGCGCTGAATCCAAATCTGGTAACCAATTTGCTCCATCACGTACAGATTTTTTGCTACATTGGGTTACCACTTATGCTCATCATAACGAATCTTCTGAAGAATCAGGGCCAAATTCTCATATTTTTCTTGGAGAATAACAGAGTGAGCAATAGGAACTGAAGCAAATGTGTTGCCATTATGAAGAAGAACACCTCTTATGCTGTCTTTTGACGAATCAATGAACAGCCGCCATTCAGCAGGATCATACTTGAGTTTAAACTTTTCCATCACTCCGTATATATTGTTGCAAAATACCAAATCTTCCTCTTTGCTGAAATACTTCAAAAATTGTGTCTCGCGGTTGCGGTATCAATAAAAAGTTGTTCCTGGTGACAATAGATTTTTCTGTTTAAGCCGAGAACCTAGCAGTTGGGCAGCATCTTTTGGGAGTCCTAAATCCCGGACTAAATCATTCAATTCAGCTTGAGAGAAAAGTTCAGGTTTCGGATCTGGTTCAGTTTCAAACTCGGAAGTACTGGATTCATCGGGAAAAGCCATCTGATGAGTCTCATCATGATCAGAACCGTCCACACAAATATGATCCAAAGATTTTGGTGGTTCAGGCACAGGTACTTCGTTGCTATGAGGCATAGGCCTAATTGCTGAGGGAAGGTTGGGGTAACTTATTACATTCTTATTTTTTAAGTTGTATCCCTTCACAATGCAAGAGCAAAAATAGCAGTCACTGCTGTGGTCTCTTTATTCACGCCACATCATAGGTATTCCGAAACGAAATGCTTGTTTTTTACCTTTCATCCATAAGCGTAGATCTTCCTCACATGTCTTGCACACTTTGTGAGGAGCCCACGGTTTGTCTTGATCGCCTAACTTCAAACCGAAATAGGCGAAATATACTTTAATAAATGCAGAAATGTTCCTCTGCCGCTTTTTCATGGTATATTCCCCACAAATAAAACAAAAACTGTCCGGAGAGTTGACACAACCTCTGGCTCTGTGAGCCATCACAAATACACAGCACTGCAAACTACAACTGTAGTGAACCACTTCGGAATAAAGCTGGATTACGACTGAGCAAACAAAAGGTAATAATGAACTTGCAAGAAACTGAAATTTGACAGGAACGTTCATGTCGCAACCACCGTGTTTGAGCGAGCGAGCGAGCGAACGAGGCAAGGCGAACAGGAAAGAACATGCGCCAGCGCGAGTACTGGATTTAGCCCCCCGCCTCCCAATTGTCCTCTTAATGTATAAAATGAATACAAAACACTCTAAAATATCATGAGGGAGTGTTTCTAGTTAGTTAACCATTACAACCTCTATTTTGGGCCAAGAAAATAAACTGCAGTCAGCTAAAAAGAAATTATGTGAACATTCCTTATATGGGTAAGAAATCTAATTTTGCAAGAAAACGTGACGTGATGGAACATTTTGGCTATTTTTCCTGGATTCAGCACCCCAAAATCTATAGGAATCAGTTGCAAAACTGGAGGCAGTTTTTTGGTAGTGTACCTGTGTTATTTATTATATGAAGGTTAAATGTTTTGAAATTTAATGCTTTATCATAAAATTACATGAAGAAGAGTTGCCATGAAAGCAGTTTCTGCATGCACTTGATGAACACAGCAAAGTATTACAGTCATCTGCATGAGACACAGACAATTTCTGAATGTTCTTTGCAAACATTGCACTTGCAGGAGGTGCAAACTATGGGGCATGTTTACTAAACATTCTTATCGTGCGGGGCCGCGGTAGTGTACCTGTGCCATATAAGGAGTGGGCGGATCAGGCTGCCAAAAGAAAAAAACCGGGAGTAAGCAACCGGACGTGTGCGCGTCACGGTAATGTGCGGGGTCGACATTAGCGCGCCAAAAGGCAAAGTGGCGCGCTGCCGGGTATAAAAAACAACCGAGCCGTAGTACAACGGTGAAGACACTGACCAATAGTGCAGGGGCCATGGGTTCAATCCCCCATTGTGCACAACAACAAAGGCCAGCTGAGACAGCAACTGTAATGATTAAAATTGTTTTAGGAGGCAAATTAATTTTGAACGGCATAAGGTGCACAGTTCTTTTTCAGCGGCATAAGGAAGCGCACAGTTCTTTTTGGGCGGCCTAAGGCGGTGCACAGGTCCTCTTGTGCGGCAGAAGGCGGCGCACCGGTCGTCTTGGGCGGCAGAAGGCGTCGCGCTGATAGGCACAAGGCGGTGCGCCGATAGGCACAAGCACAGGAACGGAGCCACAGCATATTGGTTAAAACACTGACCAATGGTGCTGGGAGCAGGGGTTCAATCCCCCCCCCGTGTACACTGAAGGCAGTTGTCGGTGTTTGTTTTCTATTGGAGTCACAGAAATTATGGCCGCCAGAGGTGCGTGCGCTGCTGTACGTAAAGCGGCGCACTAATGGTATTGGAGGCCTCTGATGACTGGGAGGCATAAGTCGCGCAATGATGGGAAAGCAGAGGAACCGAGCAACAGCATGATGGTTAGAACACTGACCAATGGTGTAAGGAGCAAGGCTGTGAACACCCGCAGTGCACACTAAAGACAGCTGGCTGAGGCATAGGGGGCTGTGGTGCTGGTCAGAAGGGTGTGTGACAATGTTTTGTGAGGAATAATAATTTGGGAGAGGTAAATGGTGTTGTGCTGATTTGCAAGCACCCAAACACAATCAGTGTGCAATGGTGCAGGGATCAGGGGTGCAATCCCACACAATGGCAAATGAACATGTCTGGCAGAGACAGCACCTGTAAGGGGTAAGATAGCCCCATTAGGGTGTTATCGCATATCTGTGGAATAAGTGGTTTCCAGCAAATGTACTCTCAGAGCACTGTAACATAACGTGCCCTTGAAGTCACCCCACAGGACACATCTCCAAATGCAGTGTCCACCACGCCACCCAACAATGTTGGTGAAATAGTGGCCGAGGGGGCGCCACATAGGGTGCCCTATGAGGCGGGGAAAGGTCACAGCACTCTTTCTGCTGTTAGCACTGTGCATTGTAACGTATGGAAAACATAAGTAGTTGTGCTGACACAGTTCGTGCATATGTGATTTATCAGTGAGGGACTGCAGACAGCCCCTGGTGTCTGATATCCACAGGGTGTCAGAGTTAATCTCATATTGCAATCCTCAGCCTGGGCCTGTCTGCAGCCCTTTGCTCCGAGATCAGCAATGGCAGACCTGGGTCAGTCATTAGTTACACACCAAGGAGGGGCTGCAGACAGTCCCAAGTGACGCATATCAACACAGAATCAAAGTCAATATCATCCATTAAACTGCCCCATTACCTCTGGAGATTGAAATCCACAGAGTAACACAGCTCCATGACAGCCAAGGTCTGATGAAAAAACACACACGCCTATGTCATGTATGTAGAAAACTGGTGAATACAGCAATGATGTTGCAGGGGTCATGGTCTGCTCCAGTTAATTAATAAGGGTGGGTGAGGTATGTTCCCACTCTGTGATCAAGTGTACAGCAACCACTCCTGGCATAGTGAGACAATTACACCCTTGTGCCATATATTATTGCACCTTTTATGGTGCAGCAGATGTAACATCACAAACATACCCTGTCAGCAAAGGTGAACTGTAATCTATTTCCATAGGCCATGTTGAAAGGCTGTCCACTCCCAGGCCACTATCGTAGGCACATCATAAGCTGTGTCAATCAAAGGTGTGCCAGAAGATGCCATAAGGACGTATAGGTAAAAGCAGAAAGCTGAGCCAATAACAGTAACATCCCCCAAGCTGAATGCAAACAGAGGAATGTGCTAAACACACACATAACACAAACACTGCACAGAGCAGAGAAGACAGACAATATCAAATTAAATGAAGGACCTACATAAGTTGATGGGCTGCCGAAAGCAGCTGCAGGCCATGTGACACCCATAAAATGTGAAAAACATATCATGGGCAGCTATATCCATGCACAGATTGATGGTAATGTACCCTGCTACACTGACAGTGTGAGACAGAGGATGTGCAGATGTGTGTAGTAGGGGAGTCTGAAATGGAAGAATATGTGAAATATCAGGATGACGGTGGAGTACAAGTGCTAGGCAGAGCACACACAGGAGAGGCAAGCAGGTTGAGATGCAATGCACAAATGTGTGTTAGTCGATGACGTGGTTTAGCAGCATGCACATCAGGGTAGGATGGCACATAGCTGGCAGAGAAAGGATGGATGGAAGGATGTCGCACAACTCAGTTAATGGTACAATGTGGGCATGCCACTGATGTACACACATATGACTATCACACTAATGAAAAGCACATATGCAGGACAAGCAATAAAATACAACACTGCAGACAGGAACCACACAAACGACCAGTACTACAAATGTAGACGCCTAAAATGGTAACACACACCGCCCATGTGAGGCACAACAAAGTCTACATAACCAAAATAACGCATGCCAGTACACAAAACGCCTGCTGGCTGCCATGACAAACAAACACAAAAACAACTAATCTGTAGTAAATGCACATGCAGATACACCATGTACAGAAAGAATTTGCACTCTGTATCTTGCAACAACAACACCTGCACAAACACAATGAAATGTCCTGCACTGAATACAGCATGCAAAACAGGGATATAATTAAACACAACGCCATCAGAGGATGTTCCCTGGATCAGGTGAATAATCAGGAGAAGAACAGGAGACAGCTCAACATGCAATAAGGTGTAGCACACCAAACACCTGAATCTCATCAAAAAGAAAGGGCCACATGCAACAGGATGTAAAGACCCTAAAGTGTGAGGTCGTTATTACACAACAAATGTCATGGCTAGGCAACACACAGGATGCACCCTTTTCTACAGTGAAGACAGTAAAGGGTGTGTGTAGAGCTGAGGAACCTGTTGGTACCTCATGGCCGAGTGAGGCCATTAGAGATGTTAAAAACAAAACATGTGCGGAAAAAACATGCATACAGCACACGTCAAACACATGACCATAGCCAATAACAAAAAGCAATCAATGAGCACACTCTAACACAAAGATCCCAAAGGGCGTGTGTGGATGTCAAGCGTACATAGACAGTGATGTGCCATGTGGCTGTCACTAACACAGCTGGCACTGTACAAGGATGTGAGCATAGGTGACCCATGTACATGTCCAGCAAACAAACACATAAAGGGGATGTATGTGCAAATACCGGAGGACTAACATAGTGAAGTGAAACATGGCTTGCACACCAAACAAACAGTGAACAATTCACAGAAGCACCCCATGTGGCCCATGGCAGGTCATGTAACCCACCATCACCTAGCAACAACAAAAACATCATCTACACCCTGTGACATTGAAAGGAAAATGATGGATCCATGGGCTCACAAGGAGTCATGACTGATACAAAGTCACACATTGAGCATGATGACAGACCTGAAATGCAAACACCACACGAAACAAATATTGGGTAAATACAGAACTTTATTTGGTTTGCACATCACAAATAGTGTAGACAGTGCCATCATAATATCAGGGCTGGCCGCATCACCTCGGAAAGTTCTCAAAACCTTTAGCATGTCACAAAGCCACCTCCTACAGAAAGGTAACTTGGTTGACAACAAATTATCCACACCAGATATAATGTGCATCAGGTGCATACTCTGCACCTGACACCAGACCCCAAGCGCCCCCTTGCTGCTGCATGTCGCAAATGTGTCACCCACATATGAGTGCATGTACAGATGAGATGATGCATGCTGAAGACCCAATACACCTCATCTGTCCCTCAGAAAATACCCAACTGTCAAAACAGGGGTCAGACTAACTCCAAAAAGATATTTGGTGCAAAGGATTTTAATGTTCAAAAACATGACAGAAAAGTAATGATGATACTCACATCCCAATGCCCGATATGGGATTACAAGCTACACCACTATGGACACAAACAATCATGTAAATCACAATAAGCATCTGCTAACAAATACCACATGCACATGACCACAGACATAATACCAACTCAACAACCAGCAGAAATATGCACATATTACACCATCAAGGAGGTCAACATGCAGTGTTGGTTTGGGGAAACAGTGCATCGTCACATATACCCGGATACATGGAATTTCCCAGTAAACAAGTAGTATTGACACCCACACTGCCACACTGCAAACATAATGTGGCAATGTGAGTGTCGCTAACACAAGCCATAGTCATGACCGTGAAGACGGGAAATGCAAGGTGTGTACAGACATGCAGACTGTCATGTATGCACAGTACGCAAACACACGAAGCAGCATATAAATAAGGAAATAATGGACAAACATATCACCTAAATCCACACAGAAGCCATAGGTCCACATGTGGTGTCACAGAAACATAGTCAGTGAGATGCACAAGCACCAGCCACATGGCAACATGATACAGTGATGCCACACATGCATGTAAACACCCATGGGTCACTGAAAACATCATCCCAAGATGGTGTTGTGTTTGAAAACATTGTGGAGTTTAAATGGGGATCATGTCCAGGTGGCAAATAGGTTGACGTAGACAATAGGAGCACTCCATCGTTGGCCACATGACAAATACATGGACTGTATGCTTGTGTTGTAAGAAAAACATTAGAATATCGTCGGTGCCATGTCACAGCCATGGTACAAAACATTAGATACCCAACTGTGACAAAATGTAACACCTACAATGTCCATGTCAGTTGCTGCTGCACAAGGGGGGATCATCGTAAAATGTCAGAATTGTATCTGAAATCCAAAAACTCATGTTAAAAGTGTCTTTGAGGCTCAAGACATGCATAGTCAGGTGTCTGTGATCAATATACCATAGTCCTTCGAAGTCCATGTGTGTCCCCCACAATGAGGAGCACGTCCTGCCAATCAATTGCATCAGCAGTGCTATCGACACCTCTGTCAGGGTGAAAGCAGTAGTCAAAAATCAATAATGTCTATCCCAGTCATGTGTTGCACTCTCAGAGGTAAAACATCCAATGGCAAAATGTCATAGCAAAGAGTTGCATGGTGGTCTGTCCTCAAATAGGTGGGTGTTGTTGACAACAGTTGCAGTGTAAGAGATGTGCCCGGTATGTCCACTGTCCTGTGTCAGGAGAGGAGAGGTATGTAATCGTCAGACACCTTTGAAAAGAAACACAAATGTCATAACGTCACAGCTGTGCAAATGCTGAAGAAAGGAATGCAAAGGCAAACAGGACATGATAGCAATATGAAACATAACCATGTGGCCATCATTATGCCTCAACACAGACATGGTTGTCACATGGATATGTTAATGTCCATGCGCCTGTCACACAGGTGTGTTGCAGCTACACACCATATGCAGCTGTTCATGTGAGTCTAGAGAAAATGTTACATGCCCATCAGAACAACATTATATCATCAACAGTGAAAGACAGATGTAATGAACCCCAAAAGAAACCAATACACATACCGTGTGTGTGCATCAGGTGTAGCTCATCAATCGCTTGAGCCACTACACAACAATATCAGGAACACCTGAAGGTAGACAATGTCAGCAAAAGCTCGAGATTCACCATGGCAAGCCAACGTTGATGACGGTCCAGATTATGTGCATATCTGTAAACACAAATGAAAACAGACCAGTGCTTAATGACAACAAAAGAAACATGTTTTCTCAATGCACACAACACATGTCCATAATGTTGACAATGTTTACACCACTATGTAAGAGGTAGCATAGTCACAACAGACACCCAGAGGCACACACCCCTAACAGCACATGATAATGTATGATGTCGGAGCAATGCAACATCACACAGGCAAACGAGAAATACACACACCCACAGTATGGAAATGTCAAATTGACATCTGTAACACATGGCCTGCATGTGCACAGGTGTAGATCTGTAGATATAACGGCCCAGTGACCATGCAATGATATCATGGTGTTGTCTGAGAGTACATTGTTTGGGGACAGAAAACGTGCAGCCAAACATCACAATACAACAACCTACACACACATGCAGGTCTGTTTCACATGTCACAGTGAAAGTGTGGTAGAGGACATGCTTAACCAAGACACAAGGGAATATGAGTGACACCAGCAAGAGATGGTTTACTGATGCTAAACCTAGAATATTGGAAAACAAATCATCTGTGCAATATGACAGATCAATAGGAACATATGATTTCAATTAGTGCGGTCACACACAATGTCTATGTACAACCACCTACCAAAACAAAATGATTAATTGCTGATGTAGAGACACATGGCAAAGCACCAGACCAACACCATCCAAACCACGTATGTCCTCTGCACATGGAGACACAAGATAAGCAAACAAATGTCATGTTATAGCTGTGAATCACACACTGCACCGTCATGTCCCCAGCTATCACACCCCACAAGAGCCCTCAATTAATGACTGCTCCCTATCACAATGTACAGATCACATACATGTCAGAGGCATCACGGAGATGTCTAACGAGATCCTGAGGTGTGTGTAGTGTCTCCGACCCCTCCCTTACCTCTCTGTCCGTGTACACACAGAGCAATTCAGGGGTATGCGCACACCATTCTGTTGTCTCAGTCGCAGAGTGCACTACAAACCTTTTATCACCATATTGTGACAAAAGACTCCTCTACCTGTTTAATGTTGTGCCAAAGTTGTATGTTAATCCACTTACAATAGGGAAAAGCATTGGATATCTGCGCTCCCACCTCATGTATTCCCGTATCATAAACATATCCTGGTTTGTACATCTCATACCGTCTGTAATATTAACAGTTATGTTCTGATGATGTGCACAAATAACATGCATAATGTGTTGCATGTGTTAAAATGGACCACCCCATGTCTGCATGTGACAAACCCCTGAGGGCTGCATGCCATCCCAATGTGTGTTAGTCTGAACGTTGAAACATGCATACCCTACATGTGCACCTCTGATAAATAGCTGGCACCTACGTCTGTGTATGTAAGTCAACATAATCATGCCTTGCTTGTGTCTGCAAGATATTTGCTCATATGGTCTGTGTTCACGTTACCTACACACATACACAGCCTGTAGCTAACGCATGATGGATGATGTTGCAAGAGCATCAGCAAGATATGCCATCCAATCCATTAAATACCTGCTATAACACAAGCAACACCCACATGCTGTGATCCAACTGGCTATTGTAAAACACCCTTTGCTGTATCTGGCTGATACATCTCACCATGTGTGTAGATACCCATCACTGCAGTGAAGGTAGACTCACCAAGTTAAAAGTGTTTTATCACAACCCCCTGGCTGCACAATGCAGAAGGTCCCCATCCCTAACCACATCCATGTCATGGCTACCTGATCAACAATACATTTTGACACACGTCATGTTTGACATCCACATACCACCCAAACTGTTTATATCATCTCCCCATACTAGCATTAACTATGTTTATTGTGCTTTATGTGACATGTTGCTACACACATGAAGAGCACACAAACATAGGTATGTCACAGGAGCCTAATACCAACATAAACATCACAAATGTGTCTAATCGTAGCGCTCCACAATGGACAACAGTCAACAAACAGGGAGTGACCGTCCAACATGAACATATCAACATATGGCTGACACTGTGTGGCACACATATCATGTAAGATAACACCTTCTGGTCTGACAACAGCTGTTTATATCAGAAGCATACACTACCTGTGAATTGCACCCTCCAAACAAACCACACAGATACCAACAAACCCCCACATCATCTGCCACCAACTGCTGTTGTGCAAATCCCACATTATTTGTGGCACACCCATGGACATATGTGATGTTGGCATTTAGAGTCAACTGGTACTGCAGTGTGTCATCCAGATTCCATGTTAACATTAACACATAACACAAGAAACATTACACACATTGTATAGCACATGTGTGTCGTAAGCGACTTAATACGTACATGTGAACAGCTCTGCAATCAACCTCCGCCTGAACGCTGAGCCCTCCCGTGTGTCACCACTGGCACGTACAGGGGGGCACAATGGATCCTCCTCAAGATCCTCATTAATTTCTGCAGGGATATTGTGCCTGAGAGCAATGTTGTGCAGGATGCAACAGGCTATGATTATCTCGGCAACAATGCGTGGCTTATATTGTAAGGCCCCGCCTGTCCTATCCAGACACCTGAAGCGACTCTTCAAAACGCCAAAGGTGCGCTCTATGACAGAGCGGCTGGAGGCATGGGCCTCATTGTACTTCTGCTCTGCACGTGTCCGTGGCTGATGAACAGGAGTCAGCAGCCAGGGGCGACAACCATATCCTGCATCACCTGCAGAAAGAAATGTTGCATGTAAATGTAGGGGTCCATGTGACACAGTCCTGACAGCTGTGTCGACATGAGAAAGAAACCAACAAGACAGTGTGACAACAATATACAGCTGCAAACTATGCAGCTCTATCAGATATACATATGATGACATACAAGCTAAACATGGCTTATCCAGCCCGTAAACACATATCAAATATCACAAACGACCATAGTCACCCTTAAATAATGTGTGTGTGTGTGTGTGCTACATGCGTATGGTGATGCAGTTACTGTCCACATCTGCAAACCCACAATGGTGACACCACAATAGCAATCCAATGCTCCCATAATCACAGGGTATGTCTCATCAATAACCAAGGGAAAACACACACAGCCATTTGCGTGTGGCACACATACACACCATGTATGCCATGGTGGTAGGTAAGAATGAAAAGCATATCACCTGTAGACATCCTGTTTATGAATGGCAACATATGATGTTTATTTTGTCAGGCAAAATAGACTGTGTATTGTTGCGCGCCAATGCCTGTCATAGCCATACTCTTCCCAGTCCCCATCCTGTACACATCCCTCTGAAGGTGCGGTCGTCCAACATGCACACTGTACCCGTCATTAGTTTGCCCCCAAAACATATGCATAGGCACATAACCGTCCGGTGTAGCTGGTTCCCATACCGCTGTGTATGCACCCACGTAGTCCCCTTGCTGTAACTGTACATTTTACACAATGTGATGTGAAATGAGAATGGCCAGACAAGATGACACAAACGTACCCTCAACTACAGTGTCAGAGGCTACTGTAAACACTACATATTGTTGCAAGTCTGCTGTGACATAGGCAATATGTCTGGCCAAATATATGCACACGTGTTTCCCCTGCTGGAAACCTCAACATCATCTATCAGATATTAATATACACCTACTCATGTCAGATATTGAGCCCTGGGTGACAACTCCATCACAGAGTGCGTGTGTCAAACTGACACGCACATGACATGTGTGTACTATTAGGGTTATCCAGAACCAGACATGTTAAATGACGGAGAAACATTATCCAGCAATTAAACATCATCACAGGTGTATGTGGTGGACAAAACCACCCCACCAACCACCCCATGTTTGCATATGCTACCAACATGCACTATGAGGTCATCATCAACAACATAGATGTCTGCACTGAGGTGGCAGCACATGTACAACATGTGCATATAACGGTCATAGACTGTGAGGATAATCATGATGTAGGGTTAATGTTTCTAGTCGTACCAGACGTACAAAAACATGTAATAATGTATACCAACACCAGTCCTGTGACTAACATCAATCAGATGCAAAGTGCATGTGTCAAACTATATAAAACCTCTACTGTGATCACAAATAGAAACATGTATAATGACATACAGAAATAAAAGACCCTGACATACTCACCCAGCAAGATACATTCGCCAAAACGTCCCTCCTCAAATTGTGTGAATATTGCCGAGTGATGCAGGATATAGGAGTCATGGGTGGACCCTGCAAACCTAGGGACCACATTCAGAATATGCTGATTTGCATCACATACAACCTGAACATTCAGGGAATGGTAGTGTTTGCGGTTGCGGTACGCTACCTCCCTGTCTCTAGGCGGGACCAGGGCAACATGTGTGCAATCAATAGCTCCCATCACGTGTGGTATCCCGGCTAATGCCTCAAAGGCCTGGTTCAGGGTCCACCATTGTTGCCTAGTGTGGGGTATGGCTATGTAATCCCCCATCTGGCTGACCATGGCACGCAGTACCTGGTGGAGACATCGTGAGAAGGTGGGCCGGCTCATGCCACCCACTGCGGCCACAGATGTCTGAAAACAGCCGGAGGCAAAGAAATGTAAGGCAGCAAGGAGCTTGACTAAACCCAGTATGGCATTGGACCGATCAGTCAGGGGCTCGAGGTCAGGTCTAAGATCCTCATAGAGACCCCTAATAGCCCTTGTGCTCAGTCAGTAAAGGGAGATGACCTGGTCCTCTCGCATGTCATAGAGCTGGGGACAGGGCCTGTAGAGGCGTGGCTGCCGAGCCTGCACCTCGGCACGCCTCCTGCGCCGTGCACGAACAACACAGGCTTGGACCGCCACCACAGCTGCAGGTCTGAGTTGCTGCGGGACTATACCCATGCCCTGGGCCCCAGCCCCATCGACACCATCTCCCGTGTCCGGCAACCCAAGCATCTGCCCACTGCACAGGACACATGCAGCAGCATAGACATGCGCCATAAACTCCTCCCACCAAACTAAGAAACAAATAACTATGTCACACACAATAAACTATCTAAGCACTGTACAAACTACAAGACACACCAGACCATACACACACAAGACAATACAATCCTCAATACAAACACCAGCCAAACAATCTACACATACACCTGTTCGGACTCCCTTACTGTCTCTCACCAAACACACTTCTACTCTTCTCCGCCTACAACCCTCAACGTCGACAAGCTGTTCTCCCTCACCTATATTTCTTTTTCCTTGCTGTGACGTCCAATGCGCATGCGCATCTGCTCGCAGACGAAGGTCTAGAGTCACGCGCATGCGTGACTCTACGCATGGGTGTCGGCATGTGCGTGGTGACACGCAGATGCGCATCGCCTTGCGCATGCGCAAAAAGCACCCAGAAGCCCATGCGGGACTCCACGTAATGCGTATGCGTGACCATACACATACGTACCACTATTTCCCTCGGCGCATGTGTGTGTTGACGCCTGCAAACGCCCATGCGTATGACGTCACACTCACGGCGCACGAGCGCGACGCACGAGCGCGTCCCACCAAATACACGCCTGCACAAATGCGCATGTGCAGAAATCAAACGTGCAAATACCGAATAAATAGGCCTCAACACGTGGCACACATTGAGGGATGTTAGAGGAGTTTCACAAACAGACACAGAGGTAAAGAGTGAGCCAGAGCCAGAGGATAGGTTAGAGGTAGTCCAGAGGAAGTTGTGAGACATAAAGGTACAGTGTGCAATAGGGAGTGAGGCTGTGGTGGCAAGAAGTCAGAGGAAGGCGGGATATAGAGATTGAAGCAGAGTCTGAGAGAGAGAGGCTGAGGTAGGGGTACGGCACAGGATAGAGGGAGAGGATAAATTAAAAAATCACTGTAGTATCTGTGTACATGTGCTCATTTACTTGACACAGCACCTGTTTTACAGTGTACTGTATTGTGTCCTCTATTGTAGTGTTATTGTTATCTGTTGTGTGTGCTGTGTCCTGCTGTGTGTTGGTGAACGGGGGTTGTTTGAGAGGTGCCTGTGTTCAAGGTGGAGATGGAGAGGGACAGTGACAGAGAGGGCCAGTGTGAGGAGGCGGAGGATGTGGGGCAGCCAGTTGGTGATGAGTCACCCAGGGCACAGACTGCACAGCCTAGCCACGAACAGGCAGGGCCATCTGCTGAGCGACAGCCGTCACATTACAGCCAAATGGCCAAAAGAAAAAGGGTCCCTGTGCCAGCAACACAAAGGAGGAGAGCTGTAAAGTTCAGTGACAGTGAAAACCATATATTACTCTCCCATGTCCTTGACAACTACGATGTATTATTTGGCAGAATGAGCACACGCACATCTGTTGCAAACAGAATGGCAGTGTGGGAGGATCTGCGTACTGCACTGTGTGGGGCAGGGGGCCCCACACGTGATGTAGACAGCTTAAAAAAGAGGTTTTCTGACATCAAGAGAGGTGTCCGTCAGCACATGGTTGCTGTAAGACAACATGCTATGGGCACAGGTGGCGGACCCCCCCTCACACCCACACTCTCGCCCCTGGAACAAGAACTTGCAGCACGGCTGGGAGACATCTACCTTCGTGGACTGCCAGAGGCCCTGGATAGCGCACATCCACATGCAGGTATGTACACTAACTAATCATTTCTTTCTCATGTACAATCTCCATATTCCGTACAGGGCAGTCCTATGCAAATACACTCCCATATGTGTCCACAAAATCCACATCATGTTGCCATCCTGTTGTGATATGTGTGTGCAATATCCTTACCTCACCATTTCTGTTGACATGTCTGGGGTTCACATCCAAACATACCTCCTCAACCCATCCCACGAGAATATGGCATAATGAAGCACACACACACATGAGTCACCAGACACAAAACAACTGTGATTTCCATACACTGCATGACTGTGTTGGTCATTTCCAAGGCATGTTTGTATGACATGACCGCAATACAGTGCTGCATGTGCACCCCAGTGGGCCAAAGGTGATGCCTAGTTGCCATACGCTGCACTATGGGTCACTGCGAGTCACATGTAGCACTGAGAGAATCATATGACATACAAATATGACCCATACTCACAAACCAACACACACATGCAGTGATTTGCATAAAGCAGGTGTTAGGGTGGGGGCAGTAACACGCATGTGCGGAAATATGTTACAAAACATAGGAATGGGATGCTATGGGCAAACATGTGCAATGTGACCATGAACAGGAGAAGGGGCGATCTGCCACCTGTGCATGGGCACAGCACACACATGTGTCCCTAACCCAGACACATGGTGGTGACACACACGTATGGGAGTGTGTCCGGTGTCCGGTATGCAGCACACATGAACGGACGCAAAACATCCTGTCTGTGTGTTATGTATCACACATGTATACATATGTGGTTTGCTGAAACATATGTGTGCTCTCTCTGATTCCTCCCAATGCAGGTGACTACAGTCAAATGGGTGCGGAGGAAGAGGAGGAGGAGGGGGCAGAGGAGGAGCAGGAGCAGGATGAGGCGGTGGTGGAAGAGGAGGAGGGGGAGGTCTACATTGCAGCCCCTATGAGTCTGATGGAGGCAGAGGCTGCTGTCTCTGGGGGCAGCACAAGTGCTGGCGATGAGTCCCTGGAGCCACACGTGCGCGCCATGACACCATTGCGTGAAGCAGCAATAGAGACCAGCCAACCACCCATGCCAGCAGAACCAACACCTACACCTCTCCCGGAGTTGATGATGGCAGAGATGAGGGCCTATGGTGCATCATCACATCGTGATGCTGAAGGTGGGTGACAATAGACTGTCACAACCACAACACACACACCAGTAGTCCACAGTTGGTGTGTGTGTGGTGGCTGTTCAAACATTACCTCCACACGTTACATGTTCTGCTTGATTACCTTAGATGTGTGATACCCAAAGGTTGTAGGGTACCTGAAATGATAGCATTCTACCCCAATAGAATAGTGTATGTTCAGGTTGATACACATGGATGCAGACATATGAGGAATGTGTCTGACGGCCCAGCACTCTATGACAACATAAATTGATACAGACATTGGGAAAGCTACATCCTGCCGCTCTGCAGATACCCAAATGTCTTGTACACAGCAGGATGACAACTTAGCCATAGTCTGCTGTGTTAATGAGCATATGTTAAGCTATATGACCATTCCTCAATGTCTGCATTTGCGGGTAGCGGGAAACATAGCCATGTCTTTGTAGAGCTCTGATGTCCCCCTCTGTTGCTTCCCCTGCTCTGTCCAAACAGAAAAGCGTGTAAATGTACTACACAAAGGGCAATTTCCTTATCGGCCCCACTTATATGGAACTCTCTCCCTCCCGATGTGCGATCCATGGATGATTTAAAGGAGTTCAGAAAACAACTGACATTTGTACTCTTCACTGAGTACTATGGCACAGACATCTAACAGTCTCTATTATTATAGCCTGCATGTAACGTGTTTTACTGTAACAGTTCCTTGATGTTGTGTATCCCAATTTTACCTTCACTCTTAAGTTTAGTCAGTGTATGCCCCCCTGTCTCTGTTCTCCCCTCTTGTGTCTTGGTAACCGCTGTGATTTAAGGAAAAGGCGGTATAGAAAACCTGTAAAATAAATAAATAACTAAATAACTACACATTTGTTACATGGCCTACATTATCTGGACCAAGGACCCTCCTCTGTGTTACAGTGAGGGTGCACATGTATCACTCAGGAGTCACATATGTGCAGCAGAGGTGCACATGTACAGGTAAGGTGTGTCATCCCTGTGCCTACCAGACATCCCATTGCTTCATTAACAAACACATGTCCCTGTCAGAGAATGTGTTTTTTTCCCTCCACATGTGTCATCAATTGTGATGTCATATCTCGACCTTCCTGTGTTCATCTCCGTTGGTGTCCAGCTGATGTAGTTGTGGCTCGTGCATGCGCAAGCTCCCCTACACGATGGTTATGTGAGAGCTGTCATTGGCCAATCCTGTTGCCACAACTGTAGTATATGGGTGTTTCACCACAGCCTGTAAATCGTTGTGAGGGCATACCACATCTACGTCGTGTGATGTGCCCTGTGGGTTTGTCTGCCTGCCATATACTACTGTGGACATTATGTATATTGGCCCTCTCCATTTCTGTGATTGAGTCTGCCCTATCACATCACCAATCGTGTGGCATGTACATTAAATGTTTGTGTATGGCGTTGGAGTAGTGGAGATGTATGGAATATAACACGCTGTATCCCATGCACAGGCAGTCGACGTGTTCTGGAGCGGATACGCCTTGCAGTGGAGCAAAACACAAGGCAGGTGTGTGGTGAGATCCATCAATTACATGAGGCGGTCCAAAACATGCCCGTCACCCGGATATGTGAGGCCCTTGAGGGCATGCTGGATGTTATGCGCCGACTTGCTCCTGCACCACCACCAGCACGGGTTCGAGAAGAGGGTCGTGGCCGGGGGAGGGGGGAGGGGGCCCGACGTGTCAGGCGTGGGCGACCACGTCGCCAATAATGAAACATGATATATGCAATAACATGGTATAATCCTAGTTTTTGTTGATCTTACAATGCTCAGTTAGAGCAATTATGTATCCAGTTCAACATGTTTTTGAGGTGTTTGTTATGTGTGTCATGTCAAAAGCTTACATATGCAGATCATATGTTGTGTGGGTGTCAGGTAACACTTAAATTTGTAACGCACACACATTAGAATATCCATGTGTATATGGAAAGCTAATTATGAGACTTACGCTGTGACAATAAACAGCTGTATTACTATACATACAGTGTGTGTGTCCAATGAGTGTCCATGTTGTCCCATGTGTATCAGGGAGGCGGGGGGTGTTTGTGAAAACCCTAAATGAGCTGCGCCCAGGTCATCTAGTGATGGGTACAGTAGATGACCCACACACAGGTTCCCTGCTGCAAATACCTCAACAGAGTCAGCTACGATTGTCATGCTGCACAGACATGTGATGTGTCACGTGCACCTTGTTTCCCAACATCCTTGGGGATGCAGCGGCACAGTGTGCACAGACATCCATGTGGTCACAGGGGGACTATGTTCCCAATGGCGTGTTTACGTCACATACTCATCGCCGTGAGAAACCCATCATAGAACACTCATTGGTGGCATATATGTGGCTTTTTCCCTTGACCACATCAATAATCTCCTGCCTCCCAACACACCATAGGTACGTCTGTGACAGAGGCAGATATGGGTGGTCTGCCTATGTTTGGGATTCAGATATGTGAAGACCTTTGTTCCACATAGGACCATTCCTGTGCCATGTACATCAGTGAGACAGCTGCTACGTTGCAATGGTTACTGTAGACCCCTAATTATGAACATCTACACCTTATTTGGGGGGTGCTGTTGGTTTCACACACATGTTTGCACCACAGAAACATATGTGCACCCACACATATCACATGCTGACATCCGCACACTTTGCCTAGGTCAGACACGTGAGCATTACAGGTTTTTTTCAAAAATATATTTTATGATGGAAAACAGAACTGGGATAAACTTTACAGACGTGGGAAGGGGGAAAATACCATCACCCTCCCCCCTCCCCAAACATCCTCCCCTCCCCGCAAACGCCCACACGCAAATATAAAACACACACACACATAAAACAGACACACAGGTGACACCCACCCTCCCCCAGCATGCCCACTGATGGAAGACAGGGCAGCACAGGGCACATGTGGTGACGTCACTAGCACAATCACTGATGCCAGTGACGCCATTGAGGGGGTGCTTGCCGACATGGCAGACGTACCACCTCGGCAACCACCCTCTCAATCACTCCCGCCAGCCACTGCTGAGAGTGACACATCTCATGTATGCGTTGCTCCATCCCATCCAAGGCCACAGACAGGTGGTCCACGCATATGCCACCACACACACACATTGTCAATGTTGTCTGTGTGGTGGCATCTGCATAGGGCCTGTCTGTGGCCCTGGATGGTGGAGGCAACTGCAGTGGCTGGGGGGAGGCCACAGTGCCCTGTGATGCCCTGTCTTCAACATCACTTTCCCAAACCCCTTCTGGGAAATCCTCCACCCCTGATCCCTCCCAAACATCCCCCCCCTCCACATCACCTGCAGCCGCCCTCAACCCTGCCTCCCCCACAGACACCCCTTCAGAATGTCCTTCTTGGCCCTCCTGTGTCCTTTCTTCAGGTGATCCAGGTGTTTGCGCCTCCACCACCTCCACCTCATCATCCTCGTCCACCTCCTCCTCCACCTCCTCCTCCTCCTCCTCTGTGGTGTCCAGGACCACCACCTCTGCATCATGTGGTGTTGGTGTCCTTCGGAAGAGGTGTGCAGAGGTGTGCAGAGGCCTCATCCTCGGTGCCATCACCATCTGTGGAACATGACAGCCATCAGCACGTTTCTCTGTCAGAAATATAGCACATCTACATAGGCAGGTAACACAAAGGCATCTCTGATAATGGGACATAAGTTACAAATACTTGACATTCTCATTATTATACATCATCACCCTTTTGTGAGTTCTCACCCTGGAGGCGCTGAAGGTATGCAGCATGGTGGAGGCGCAGCTCCCTGCCCTTCTTCCGGAGATCCTCGATCTGTGGATATGCAAAGGAAAGGTGAGGGCATTAGTGACTGGTCACCTTATGCTGGTTTGCCCACACACACACACACACACATCACTGTGCACAGGGTCTTGCTGCTTCTGCGACAGTGCTGTGTGTGTGTGTCATGTACTGCATAGTTTGTCACCTGTCAGCAGGCAGTTCCATGGGCAACACGCATATGTCATGCCATGGGTTCTCCGCTGGTGACAAGGGAGCCTGTGTGTCACAGCTGACCCTCATCCCTTGTGACGGTGTGTGTCAGCATCCCACAGTGTGAATGCACTGCCCCTCCCCTGTCCAACATGTCTCTCTCAGGTGAGGTATACAGCTTACACAGGGATCAACATTGAGAAAAACGTGTTAGAGTGACACGGACATGGAGTGGGCCCCCCCCCGGGGATTGGGGGGGCTGTTATTTCCTCATGCTGCTGTTACGCCAGGTAAACTCTGACAGGGGTTTGGCTATGCTGTCACCAGATACACACATAACATGGTCTATCACCTGGCTGCAACGTATATGTACATGCTAGTTTGTTTTCACAGGTGTGCTGATGGACTGTGGCTGCCTTCTTATTCCCCACCTCTTTCTATAGCATCCTGTGTGAGTGTCAGATAAAAGTGGGTGACATCATTTGGGTGTGGCCCAGGGCAGTCAGCCCAAACGGGCCATGCCTGGAAGGGCCTTCAGGGAAGCTTACATGTTTCGTGGGGGGTGGCCAGCAAGGCGTCTTAAGTATTCATATTTCATTATGGCCTATTGGCAAACGGGGGGAAACCTACAAAGTGACATACTCCTGTTATCTCATGGCTCACGTGTGTGTGGGGGGTTATGGAACCTCCATTTGTGTACATTGTGACATATAGGTCAGATGACACACAAAATAAACATACACTGCCACACGTGTTTCACTACAATAACTAGTGTCATGCAATGACAGACACAGTGACCTGCTTGATGTTTGGCAATCCATGACCTAGGAAGAGCCATATTGCACGGCCAACATCACAACACACATACACATTAGTTTGCTTATGATGTCATTTAAAATGGACACTGGGGTGTGTTCTCATGCATCCTGGGGTTTCATCAATATAGACACACATGGAAGGCCTACCTCCTTTTGTTCACAGAACATTCGGGGGTCACAGTACCACCTGCATTAGTTGCTTTGTCTGTGCACATGTGTGCAGTGACACCTGTGGCCAGTGTACATGGCTCCCTCAGCACATCCTGTACATACCCTATCGCACCCTTGCATGACCTTGTAGCAACATTGCACAGTTTGTTGCCAATGATGTTGTCCATGCTAGTCACAGTTACACTGCATGTGCTGTGTTACACACATCTATGTTGAGATTCTCTTTAGACATCCTGGTACTCAACCCCACTGGCAACTGATATGCAACCAATCTTTGGCGGAGTGTGGTGAGGGGAGTCATTGTGTGGGTGGCCCTATTGACTGGGATAGGGGACACTAACATAAACATTCACCTTTGACAGGGCCAACAATATCAATGCTTGCACCACTGGCTGCATTGTGGGAGGTGTGTCATATGGGCAAGCTGCTGGCTATGTGCAACCTACGTTGCACACAGTTGATGTCAGCGTAATGTAGGGGTAGGGGTGGGTATTGTTCCTGTATGGCCTAGGTTATGTTGTTATGTTCATATTCACTGGTTCAGCTGGGCTGACAGAAGGTGTTTTGTGGAAGCAATATCGACAGGGGCCAAACCAACATAACGGCTCTTTGCACCAGTGCTCATGTGTGGGTTTATGTATGTGTTATCCAGCAACATCAGTTGCATGTGTCACTGAAACACCATCAGTGATGTCCATGTGTCTGATGTTGTTGGATTTATCTTAGGTGTTAAGGTTTTGAACCACAATCTGCATGGCGGTATGGGGACATGTCTCTGCTACAGGTTTCTGATAACACATATAATGGCTAAGGGGGATGGGGTGCTGTTACACACATTAACCTCTGCAGCTAGCATATCATCTGGAGACATCACAGACATGTGTGATGAGATATTCACTTCACAAACTATGGTATAGGTCCAACCTACCTGCCATGAACATACACATTATCTTACTGACATACCCACCATAGCTATTGCTGATCTGTCCCCCTGTGGGCTGGTTGTCCTACCACAGATCATCAGCTGCACACACATTAGCAAAAGGGTGACTAACACGACGCATTGCGCAGCTCACAGGAATCCTGGGGATAGGGAGAATGCATATAACCTGTTAGGCACACACAAGCATATCCCCATGGTGCCAGATTAGACACTGGGATGGTCTTCCTGGCCTCCAGGAGATAGGGAGCATAGAGCAAAACTGTTAGAGCACACACAACCATATCTCCATGGTGCCAGATGAGCCACTGTAGTGGCATACCTGGCCTCCAGGGCATAGGGAGCATAGAGCAAAACTGTTAGAGCACACACAACCATATCTCCATGGTGCCAGATGAGCCACTGTAGTGGCATACCTGGCCTCCAGGGCATAGGGAGCATAGAGCAAAACTGTTAGGGCACACACAACCATATCTCCATGGTGCCAGATGAGCCACTGTAGTGGCATACCTGGCCTCCAGGGCATAGGGAGCATAGAGCAAAACTGTTAGAGCACACACAACCATATCTCCATGGTGCCAGATGAGCCACTGTAGTGGCATACCTGGCCTCCAGGGGATAGGGAGCATAGAGCAAAACTGTTAGTGCACACACAACCATATCTCCATGGTGCCAGATGAGCCACTGTAGTGGCATACCTGGCCTCCAGGGCATAGGGAGCATAGAGCAAAACTGTTAGAGCACACACAACCATATCTCCATGGTGCCAGAAGAGCCACTGTAGTGGCATACCTGGCCTCCAGGGCATAGGGAGCATAGAGCAAAACTGTTAGAGCACACACAACCATATCTCCATGGTGCCAGATGAGCCACTGTAGTGGCATACCTTGCCTCCAGGGCATAGGGAGCATAGAGCAAAACTGTTAGTGCACACACAACCATATCTCCATGGTGCCAGATGAGCCACTGTAGTGGCATACCTGGCCTCCAGGGCATAGGGAGCATAGAGCAAAACTGTTAGAGCACACACAACCATATCTCCATGGTGCCAGATGAGCCCTTGCGATTGTCCACATGGAATCCAGGGGATAGGGTGTATGTGTTAACCTGCCCATGCACAGACAAGCATTTTCCATGGGTTTCTTAGAGCCTACTGGGATGAGCTCTATGGACCTCTGCAGTTAGGGGAAGTGTTTGGGGCTCTGACAGCACACAGACCAATATCACAGGGCTGACAGCAAACACACTGTGATGGGCTCTCTGTCCTCCTTGTGATAGGGTGGATGCCTGAAATTGGATGGGCACGCACAAGCATTTCTCCAGGGTGATTGCTAGCCCACTGTGATGGGCGCTGTGGACCCATGCAGATAGGCGTGTGTATTGAACAACATGGCCAACACTGCCCATCTCATCTGGGTGTGTGACATACCATCAATGCTACGTTTCACTTATCCTTGTGCTTGTCCCAAGGTGCTTTGTTACAGGTACTGATCCCACCATATCCATATGTTGTTGTTTCTATTTACATCTGCTGATCTAGGGTCTGGCATAATTACAGTATGTTGTGGCACAGCCATGGCAGCAGCTGACATGCCACAAGGGTAGCATGGACACCTCTATGACCATGTCCATCACCACCTGGGTGCAGGTCACCACACTCACAAATGACACAGATACATTTTGCTATGTCTTCTCATCTTGTGCACATTACTGACTCACAGTACCTCATAACAACAGCATGGACATTTGCAATTAGCACAGGCTACAGATCTCATTTTGAGGTACAGGCACCATACACTTACCTCACGTGGGTAGTCTGCTTCACTATTGAACCGTCTTTGTAGACGTTGCCACGCCCTTAGGACCTTGGAGCTGTCCCTGTGCCCGGTGGCCCCTGGGAAGAGCTTGTGCTGGCGTGGTGCGATCAGCCGGGACAGGTGCCTGAGCTCTCGGAGGTTGAAGGAGGGCTTCCTTACTCTGGGCGCCATTTTCAGATATTATCACCTGATTGGACGCAGCGTGCATCACGCACATGCGTAGGGCACCTGACGCGCAAATTTACGTGCACCTGCGCCACGCATATGGCGCAGTTCAGAAACGTATGGCGTCCATGTGCGCACCGAACGCAGTACGTGCATGTGGCCTACGCAGCTGGCGCATGTTTGCAATATTTCACGTGCAACTGCGTCACGCAAATGCGCACAGAAAAGTTTATCGCTAGAACCTGCGCGACACACATTACATATACACTGTTGTGTGTCATTTATCTTACGGAACTGAACACCATTTTCGAATGTTGATGTGTATACACATTTGGGTCTTGAACCTATCAACACATACACAATGGTTCTTTGGCTTCTGTATGATGTGATGTGCTATGCTTTCACATTGCAATGACTGCCAATAATAAGGGCGATGTTAATTAAAGAAGGTTGCTGTGTGGGTACCCGTTAGTGTACTTGTGCCATATACGGAGTGGCCGTTTCAGGGCGGACATAGACAGACACCAGAGCAAACCTGTGCGTGTCGCAGTAATGTGCGGGGCCCACATTGGCGCGTGGGAAGGCTACGTGGGCCGCTGCTGCGTAAACATACAGCAGAGCCGTAGTACAATGGTGAAGACACTGACCCATGGTGCAGGGGCCATGGGTTCAACACCCCATTGTGCTCAATGGAAGAGGCCAGCTGCGGCATTAAATGTAGTGGGAAAAAGTGTTGTGGGAGGTATAGTAATTTTGGGCGGCAGAAGGCGGCGCACGGTTTATTTTTAACGGCATGAGTCGGCGCACCGTTCATTGGGGCGGCAGGGGCGGGGGGCGGCGCACTGTTAGGTTTGGGGGGCAGAGGGCGGCGCGCTGATGTATGAGGGGGCAGTCCGATAGTGGGCGGCATAGGTGGCGCACTGATGTGCACAGCAAACAGTAACAGAGCCTTAGCACAATGGTTGGGATACTGACCAATGGTGCAGAGGTCAGGGGTTCAACCCCTCACAGTGCCCAGTGAGCAAGGTTGGCTGGGGCAGTAAGTATTATGGTGAGGTGTGCTGTAGGAGGCCTTATAGTTTTTTTTTATTACCCACTACCAGTATACCCGCTCTAACAGCGTGTTAATATATGGAGGCCCGTAAGGCACATGTTACAGTGCACAGTCCGCAAAGGCACCCTAGCAAGTCCCCTATAGGGCACCATGTATGCTGCGCCACAGGATAATGTATAGTGCACGCATATGGATGGCAACCATAAGGTGGCCTATAGGGCGCCCTATAATGCACCCTCAGAGGCACCCTTATGGGTACAGTATGGCAAGGGTGTGTTTGATGCCATTAACATATGTCCAGTAAAAAAGTACAATGCTCTGGACAACCCTATCACAGAACCCCTCTGTGGACTTGAACCCATGACCTCCTGTTATAAAGGCAGTGACGGAACCATTGGGCTACAGCACTATAGCTCTGAGTAAGCGCCTGTGTGGCTGCAGAGAGCCTGCACGTCACCCCACAGACAGTCTGCTGCTGTAGACAGGACGGGGTAGGCCACCCGTACCCATGATGCAATGCACATGCAAATCAGCTGCCCACAGATGCACACAAGATGGGGACTGCACCCCAAAAGCTACACGGCATGGTAGGGGGAACTGTCCGTGTCCACCCACACAGAACCTCGGCCTGGTGGGGGGCCTGAGCGTGAGGACTGCCGGCGAAGGGTAGCTACACACCGTCACATTGTGCAGGTAATGTGCTCACCCTGAGGGTGGGTGGTGGCGCCCAGGACCAGGTCCACATCAACGGCCATGGCTGAATGAGGCCATGCCAGAGCTCAAAATCAGTATTAACCTGTGTGATAAGAAGGTGTTGCAAACTCATCATGGATACCCCTTCTGTCTTAGTTGGTGGTTCCCCCCCCCCCCCCCCCCCCATTGGTGGGCAATGTACCTACCCCCCCCCCCCCCCAATGACAAACAGGGTCTCCCATCAACAGATCCCCATCCTTCCCCCCCCCCCCCCTTGCACTAATGGCAGTAGAGTGGGCCATCAACCCCTGTCCTGCTGGGGGACAGACACCCTACAGGGCAGTCCAAGCAGCTCAACACACATCCAAAACACACTATCAGACAGACAGTAGGCCTGGATATTCAGGGATGCACCCCAGCACTATCTGATATTCTCCTGCAGCAGGCCATCAGCTGCTGCACCCTGCAAGGAGCTCCATCAGGACACATACCAGCTGTGCAGAGTCTGCTGGATCTTCCTGATGGGATTGCATTCACCCCAAATTGGGGTGGCAGCACACACAGGCAGATCAGTCCATGAAGAGGCCCCAACAGGACACCCATATATATCACAGGAGAGAAATGCTATACAGCACTATGGAGTGCCTAGCCATGCTGTCATCACTGCATGCTCAGGGTGAGAGTGATCCACCAGCAGCACATACAGAGGTCACCCTGTCTGTGTAGGTGGTGGCTGGGCATTACAATGTCCCAGCCAGTGCCCCATGCCCTGTGCAGATGCATCCTGGCCAGCACACCCTGTCTGAGCTATACCCATGGTACCTTGCTGCTCATTATGCACATTGTCAGGCCAATACTGGCAACAGTGCTGGCAGTGTGGCCTGTGGAGGGTGTTTGTAGCCAACACACACTGTATAGACAGACACCCCCCCCCCGCACCTAGGCCAGCAGTGTGCTACGAGTGGGGGAGTCATTCGACGTGCCCACCACACCAGTCCGGGGACGGGTACAGGCATGGATATGGTACACAGTACTGCTGCGTGTCACTCCCCAGGGTGGTAAATACTGTCAGGGGCCAGACCTGGGGCACGCACCACAGACAGCCGACAGCTTGTTCTGCTGCAGCACAAGGAGCAAACAGTGCTGAGCGTAGGACTGTCTACCTGCCAGTACCCACATCAAACGTTTGTGGTCTGTGTACCGTGTACCCAGGTATAGGGTGGCATTGCTAGGGTACGCAGGAGCTAGATCTGGGAGATGCCCCCCCAGGGGGCTTTTCCAATGTGGCCTGTGGGTGTGGGTGCGTCTGGACCTGTTGCCTCTTGCTTTACGGCAGAGTGTCCCTACTCCAGTCCTGGTGTTCCAGACACTGTTCGGGCCTTCATGCTGTCCCCTATGAATATGCATGGGCTACATTTGCATAGCTTGGTGGAGGTGCAGACATCTGCAGCACAGGCATCTGTCTTAGGGGAAGCATGGAACCTGAATGGTGTTTGGCCCTCCAGGACTGCATTTGGGAGACTCTGCTGGAGATAATGTGCCTGTTTATGGTGTCTGTGTTTGGTGTGGTAAAAGATAGGCGTATTGACCATGCCTATGTTCTCAGCAATAAAGGTTTGTCCTTACTACCATGGTGTAGCTGTGGGGTGAATATGTGGACAGGGTTGGCGGTAGCTGCAGCTGGGCTCTGAACCTGTGACCCTTTGTTCTTGCACACACTGTCTGTGTGCACTGCACCACCGTGTAACCACTGATTGGCTGCAATCCCTGGGTGGTCCATGACTGTACATCCGACAGGGCCTGTCTGTTGCAGTGGACGGTGCCAGCCTGCACATGGCCTGGCCACTGTCCTCTGTGGCTATCAGCCACTGCCCCCTCCACCATCTGAACCCTTCCCGCCAACATGCTGGCATGTCCTTATCCTTGCAAAGGGATATGACCTGATTGCGTAGTGGAACCCCAGGACTGTATTTGGCTCACATGGTATAGCGGTCTAGCTGTTGTTCTTTAGCAAGGTTTTTGTGGAACGTGGGCCACCCATTACGTGATCATGACCAGGGACACAATTGGCCCTTGTCACGTGGGGTGAAGGCATGTAGAGGCACATCTGTCGTACATAACCTCTACCTACTTAACCTCTACCTACATGTCCTTAGCCCCTACAGTTGTGGCACTACAGGACTGCATTTGGGGGACGCAGCTGTTGGTGATGGCACATTGTGCTGGTGTGTGTGGTGTAGGGTAAAATATGGGTGTTTGCAACATGCTTTTGTTCTGTGCAATAAAGGGGTGTCTCTGCTATCTGTGTTTAGTGGGTGGGTTAAATATTGGGATTGTGCTGGCATGTGCCACAGCTGGGATTTGAACGTGTGACCCTCTGTTCCTAGAGATTACTGGGCTCTGTCCACTGCACCACACTGTGGCCACAGAGACAGTGCAGTCCCTGGAGATAGTAGACCTGGCAGGGTGGGGTTCCAAAACCTGCTCTGCACATTATTTACTGTGAGCTCCTTCACCCTGTCTGGTGACAAACGTGCAAATATAACACGGGTATGACGTCCGAACAGAGGGGGATAGCATATTCCCATGCTGGGCAACAGTGCTATTGATGGACAACCATAGGTAACACTCCCAGGAGGGGTCCAATACACGGAGACGTTTTTGGAGGTGTCTCCGCTCCGTGCCCCTTTCCAAACAACTGTTATTTTATTTTTTTGGAGCTCTGCTGGTGTGTTTTTAAACTTTTGCGCATTACTATACCTGTTCCCCAGCTGATTTTACTATTTTAATGCTTTTGTTGTGGTAATTTCCTCTTTTTCCATTGCAGTTTTTGTGCTGTGCACATGTATCACACTGCTGACGTTTTGCATGTTTCCCCGGTTTTGCTGTACATTGCTGACGGAAATGGTTTCTCTTCCCTTTATATGCCCTCTACCGACCGCGAGTGTTTTTCACTCGCGCTATTTTTTACATGTAAATTCGTGGCCGCATACTGGTGCGGGGAGCCTCTCCCCTCCCACTCTCCAACCCATTGACCCCCGTCCCTCCGCCCCTCCGGAGCCTTCCTCCGCCCTCCCTCCTTTAGGGCCGTTCCACGCCTCTAATCGACGGACATTTGCGGGCCCGCACTTGTACGGGGGCCCGTTACTGAAACCGCGTACCTGTGCGGGGGTGACAGCACGTGTGCGGGGCATTTAACGTGTTTTCTGCGCGTTTCAATGCCGCGTTGCCCGTGCGCTATTTTGCGCCGCGCAGATTTGCGGAACTTTTAGTAAACATGCCCCTATGTTGCTTTTCTTCCTTTTTTAAAATGTTTTACTTATGAGATTTTACAGAATTATCGAATAAAAAACATAGATACAGAAATATAATATAATCCATCATAATAGTCAGCTTATACAAAGAAAACAAGGATCGTTAGCCTACGTTTCGGGGAAAAAACGCCACACGTAAATAACTGAAGAAAACAAAACTGGACAACACCTCTTAAATACAGGAATCCCCAGTTAACATAAATGATCTAGCCTATGTCCAACCCACTAAACCCTGGAAAAGATAAACCAAAAGCAACAAATAGGTAAAACCATCAGAGCACTTTTTCCTTATCAAGAATCCATTTCTCTAAATCAGCAACAGTCAAAAAAACATATGTATTATAATCTAATGAAACCAGGACATTTGCAAGGATATCTGAGAAAAAAAGGTAGCGCCCAAAGCAAGGACCCTACCCTTAAATGCCAGAAAAGATTTCCTGCGAATTTGTGTAGTACGTGAAACATCAGGAAATATGGAAACTTTATCTCTGCAACAATAATACATCTTTCTTACGAAAATATGCTTTTAGAATATTTGTTTTATCATCATCTGAGGACAAAGGGACTAAGGGGTAGGTTTACTAAACTGTCTTAATGTGCGCTCTGATACATTAGCACGCGATAAGGTGCCTTATCGCACGATAATGGCACTTTACCGTGCGATAAGGTACCTTATCGTGCGCTAACGCGCTCAGCGGCGCTCAGCGGCGCAAACGAGCGCTGAAGGCGGAGTAAAGGCTCCTGAGGGCGGAGGAAGGCTCCCCAGGGGCGAAGAGAAGGGGTCAATGGGTGGAGAGTGGGAGGGAAGAGGCTCCCTGCACACTAACGCTGTGGATTTCAGGGCTTGAAAACTAACACCACGTGACCAAAACCCTGGCGTTTGTAGAGTAGATTTAGAAGGGAAGAGAAAACCATTTCCAATCAGCAATGTACAGCAAAGCCAGGGAAACCTACAAAAGGTGAATAAGTGTGATACATGTTCACAGAACATAAAGGGACAGATAAACATTGGAAAATGGGACCTGAACAAAAACCTGGAAAAAAAAAACATACAACTAGCTGGGCAATAGTGGATAATCCAATGGGAAAACATCAAAAAACACTACCGAGAAAGCTTCAAAAAAAGATATCAATTTGTGGAAGGGCTATGCTCTGTCCCCATACAAGGTGAAATGATCCCACAGTGAAATAGCGCTGATCAGCGCTTTCCTTGTTACTGGACAGGTTTTCCTATGGCATGCACATGTCCCGCAACAGCAGGGTGGGGGCATGTCCGGAATGGGCCACTGGGACAGATTGCTGGAAAAAGGGGGACACAGAGGGCTGCAGGCCTGGCACCATGTGCTGTGGTGCAGCTGGGCCACAGTGCGGACTAGGGTGATGCCTAGGTGGCCCATACGAATGCTGAAAACAGTAGAGCAAGCCAGACAGCCCCACTGATGAGGGCCCAACATGGGCACGAGTGTGTTTTCCCACATCGTGTCCACAGGGGATAGCACCCAGCAGGTACCCGCCCCAGGGCATAGAACATTGGCAGGTCGGTGCTGGGGGGAAGCGTGGAACCATCTAAATGCAGGCCCACCCCCCTACCCCAGAACGCCCTCACCATAGGCAGGCTGCCTACCTGCACACTGGATTCGGCCCGAGAGCTGCGCACCACCAGTCACCACCAGCAGAAAGGACATGTCAGCATGGTGACACAGAGGGGTTACTGGTGGTGGAGGGGGCAGTGGGCTGCCCTGCCCAACAGCAGACCATGGGCCCAGCACTGTGTAGGTGGGTGCCGTTGCAGCTGCAACAGACAGGCCTCGGTGCTGACAAACAGTCATGGTATCCCTCCAGGGAGATACACTGTCTCTGTGGGTGACATGGTGGTGCAGGGCACAACAGCCAGTGTGTTCAGGAAGGCAAAGGTCACAGGTTTCAAGTCGCCAGCTGTGGTTCCTGCCAACCCAGTCCCTCCATATTTTACCCACTACTAAAATGCGGTAATTACAGACAGAACCTTTTAGTGTCAGATAACGTAAAACCATGCCCAAAACGCCTACATTTTACCCTACAGAGCATAGACAAAAACCCATAAAAAACATGCCGCATTACCTAGAGCAGGAGATCCTCCCAACAGCAGGTCCCTGGAGGGCCAAACACCATTGCTGTCTCCAATAACTATCGGCTGGTGCTGCATTTTCTATGCACCGCCCCCATGGTATGCAGATATATCTCATGCATATTCATTAGGGTACAGCATGAAAACCAGAAACAGGGGTTTGTGCCCACCAGGACCGGGAGTTGGGAACCTCTGCCCTAGAGCAGCGGGCCAAACACGGGGCAGACTCACCCCGCACCCACAGGCTCCATCATCCAAAAGGCCACCTGGAGAGGGCAGGACTTTTCGGGTCCTGTGTGCATCTGCCCAATACTAAGCACTTTGCATACCTTAGCAATGCCACCCCTAGAACCTGGGGAAATGGTACACATCTATCATAAAGGTTGCTATGATTACTGGCAGATAGCAATTCCTAAGTTAAGCACAATTTGCTGTATTGAGACTGCATCATAGCAACCTTTCTGAGTTGCTCCTGTGGCGTGTGCTACAGGTCTTGCGTCTTGTACAGTGTTTTACCACACCTGCGGAGTGACTCTTACAGTATTGCGTACCATAGCCATGCCTGCAGCTGTGCCCAGGACTGGTTGCGGTGGCCAGGGCTGCCAAACACCTCTATAGTTGCACAATGCTGGCATAGGTGTTATGGGGAGTGTGTGTCTGTCTATCCAGTGTGTGGTGGCTGCCAACACCCTCCTGCAGCTCAACAGCTGTTGCCAGTTATTTGGCCTGCGCCCATGTGCATATAATGACGGAGCAAGGTACTTTTGGTTTTGGTAATAGCCC
Source organism: Ichthyophis bannanicus (assembly GCA_033557465.1). Classification (NCBI taxonomy): domain Eukaryota; kingdom Metazoa; phylum Chordata; class Amphibia; order Gymnophiona; family Ichthyophiidae; genus Ichthyophis; species Ichthyophis bannanicus. The sequence continues at coordinate 150,857,859 of CM066038.1, read as the reverse complement.
AGAC